>PVJX010007975.1:0-67923 GCA_004027295.1 Dolichotis patagonum | reverse complement strand
TTTGGAAGAAAACAAGAGACAATATGACAGTGAAGATCTCTGGTTGTCTAGCTTTGAAACTCATGCTTTCTTATGTCCCGTTCTGTTCTGTTGTGTTTAATTTTACTCCCTCTTAAAATAAAATAAAAAAAAAAAAAGAAGGGCTTGGAATAATCCAAGTTCTAGAGCAAAACAACTTTCAACTCACTGATGTAGCCCCACAAAACTATCTTTCAAAATTGATGGAGAAATAAGATACTTCCATGACAAAGAACATCTGAGGAAATTTATGAACACCAAACCAGCACTCCAAAATGTTCTGAAGGACATTCTAGAAAGAGACACTAAGGACTACAGCTCCACAAACCCCAACAGAAGGAATCTACCAGGAAAGGCAAACAATTAGAGGAAAGGAAAAAAAAAGGGGGGGAGTCAACAACAGGAAAATAATGTAACAAGGATAAGTCAATACATATCAGTTTTAATCATCAATGTTAATGGTCTCAATTCACCAAACAAAAGACACAGACTGGTAGAATGGATCAAGAATCAAGATTGAATGACATACAAGATACACATTAAATTAAAAAAGAATAGGTTGAAAAATCAAAGAATAGAAAACAATAATCCATGAGACAGGAACCAAGAAAAAAAGCAGGGTAGCTATTCTATTTGCAGACAAAGTGAATTTCAAGCCAAGATTGATGAAGAAAGATAAACAAAGTCATTACATTCTCAATAAGGGAACAATCCAAGAGGAAGAGATAACAATCATAAACATATATATGCAACAAATACCAGTGCACCTAACTGTGAAACAAATACTAAAAATAAATAATAAAATAAATAACAACGGACATGAAAAATCAGGTAAGCCCTAATATGATTGTATTGGGATATCTTAATATTCCACTGTCACAAAAGACAGGTCAACTAGACTAAATCAAACTTTTGAACAAACAGACTTAATAGATGTCTATACAATGTTCCATCCCACATCATCAGAATATGCATTCTTCTGAGCTGCACATGGGATGCTCTCCAAAATAGAACACATACTGACCCATAGAACATGCTTAAGTAAATGCAAAGAAATTGAAACTATCCCGTGCATACTATCAGACCACAGTGCAATGAAACTGGAAATTCATGACAAAAGAAACCACAAGAACTTCATGAAAACATGGAAATTAAATAGCACTCTACTGAACAACCAATGGGTCACAGGTGAACTTAAAGAAGTTAGACAATTTTACAGTTGAGGGATAATCACAATACACTATACCAGAACTTATGGGACATAATGTAAGCAGTCTTAAAGCGAAATTCATAGCAGTAAATACCCCTATCAGGAAAACAGAGCAAGTGCATCTAAACAACTTCATGTTGAACCTCAAACTTCTAGAAAACGAAGGGCAGGCTAGGCCAAAAGCTCATGTGAGGGACAAAATTATAAAGATCAGAGTGGAAATTAACACAAAGGAAACTAAAAAGAATGGCTACTATTAAGAAACCAACAAATAACAAATGCTGGAGGGCTTTGGGAGGGGGGAACCCTTCTCCACTGTTGATAGGAGTGCAGAGTGGTACAATCACTGTGAATTCACTGTGGAGATTCCTCAAAAAACTAGAAATAGGGGTCTCGTTTGACCCAGCTATTTCCCTTCTGGGTAACTTCCCAAAGGAATTAAAAATATCATACCACAGGAATATATGTACACTCATGTTTATATCAGCACAATTTGTAATGGCTAGATCCTGAAGTAACCTAAATGCCCACTGAGGAATGGATTTTAAAAAAGGTGGTATTTTCATATAATGGAGTACTACTAAGCCATAAAGAAGGATAAACTGGAGACTTTTATAGGTAAATGGTTGCAACTTGAGGCCATACTCACAAGTGAAATGACTAAGACACATGTGTCAACATCATATTGTCTAAGATGAAAAGCTGAAAGAAACAATGTGTGGCCCTGAAGCAAGGCCAGCAGATTGCTTGTAGCTGCTGGTTTCAAACAGGAGCCTAAAGAGAATTCTTTCTGTGGTCTGTTGGCCATTTCAGAACTCTGGAAATGGAATGGTCAATCCATCAGAAAGAAATAGCAGGTGAGTATGGCGGACCTTGGGGGACCTGCAGAGGAGAGACCCTGTCGCCTCGGGACCTGCACCATGAGGTTGACTCGGGGTGCCGGGAGAACGGGGTGGGGGGCTCCTCTCCTCTCTGGGGGGTGGCTGAGAGTGTGGCAGACTTTCGGCGGCCCGAAGAAGAGAGACCCTGGTGCTTCAGGACCTGCACTGTGCGGTTGACTCAGGGTGCTAGGAGAACAAGGAACTCCTCCCCTCTCTGGGGGGGCGGCTGTGATCCTGCCTGAGTGTGGGCTGAGAATCAGACATCTCATGTCGTCCTGTCCCCTATCCCATGTCCCCCCACCCCTCCGCCCTGCTTAGCAAGTGGGAGCCAGTGAACTACACATTTTGTGAAAAGATTGGCTATGTTATTTACTATGAGCTCTCCATATGCAAAGATAAGGACAACCATTTGGAAGAAAACAAGAGACAATATGACAGTGAAGATCTCTGGTTGTCTAGCTTTGAAATTCATGTTTTCTTATGTCCCGTTCTGTTTTGTTGTGTTTTATTTTACCCCCTTTTAAAATAAAATTTAAAAAATTAAAAAAAAAGAAAGAAACAACGTGTGTGTGTATAAAAAATAGTTAAAAAGTTATAGTACCTATTTCTCTGAGTTCACTGAAGAGAAAGATTTGTGCTGGTATTGTTCAGACAACTGGATGCAGTAAGTCTTGTCCTCTGGGTGAATGATTTGGCAATGACAATGTGCAACATATGTACCCCTGTTGCCCTCTGACTGACATGTTTTGAAATGGTTTTCTTTTTTTTTTCCTCTTTGAAATAAAATGGATTAAAAAAAGAAAAAAGAATGTGGTCTTTACGGGCTGGAAAGATGAAAAAATCTCATCTTACAGGCATAGTACTGTGAAACTAAAATCGGATGTAATCTGCAATATGCTGAAATTTTGATTTGAAAACTCCCTGTTTGGCATCTGGTGTAAGAAATTGCTCAGAACTTTAAATCACATCTGAACTTCCAGAGATCAGCTACTGGAACAAGGAAGGCAAATCTGGTGGTCCTTTTTTGTTTGTTGTTGTTTTGTTTTTTTTATTAAAGATGAGGCCATGGGGACGGGGATTTAGCTCAGTGGCGTAAGCACCTGCCTGCTGTATGGCAAGCGCGAGGTCGTGAGTTCAATCCCCGGTAACAAAAAAAATAAAAAAATAAAAAAATAAAGATGAGGCCATGATGTGTAGTTAAGGCTGGCCTAAAACTCACTATGTAACGTAGGCTGGCCTCAAACTCACAGGGATCGTGTTTATACCTCAGTCTCCAAATGCCCCAAATGCTGGGATTACAGGCATGTGCCACCAATCCCGGCTGGTTAAATCTTTTTGAAAATACCAATCTACATGCTATCCATGCCATGTGCATAACAATTATGCCAAAAGACACTGAATTGGCTAGCATACAGCACAGTGGAAAATGTACTTAAGAATCCACTACGATGGGAACGTTTCAATCTCAAACCAACTTTTCTTCTTCTTGTTACTGGTACTTCTGAGCACTGCTAATTTTTTCCATGGGATCAAAGTAAGCATATTACTGAAAGTGTAAAAACCAGTGAAAGACAGGGAAAAGTGCTATCTGTCTGTAATCCCAGCACTCCTCTGTAACCTCAGCACTTGGGAGACTGAGGCAGGAAGACCTGTATGAGTTTGAGGCCCTCTTGGGCTACAAGATGAGTTCAAGGCCAGCCTGAATTGCACAATGAAATCCTGTCTCAAAAAGACACACACAGACAAGACACACATGATAAAAATCAGGTACTGGTGATTTTTCCATTTTCATTTGTGTGTAATTTAATATAAATGTGGGGCTGTAAAGTGTTCATGTAAGTCAAAATGTTTCAGTAAACACATTTTAGCAGCTCCACTTTGTAACAATTATAAATAAACCTACTGAAATTTTTGGACAATACTAGCATTTGGATGTATTTAGAAACAGTTTGTTATTGAGGCGAGCTAAATGATGGCTGCAACATTTTCATCTAATGACACATTCCATCAATTTACTCTACTCTTCTAACTGCTGTTCTGCATGCAAGTACATATTTGGGGAGAGGAGCTGACTGGGGATTGAACCCATGGCCTTCACACCAAGCTATAGTCCTAGCCTTTTATTGTAAGACAATATCTCACTAAATGGCTAAGTTGCCTGCAGTGGGTCTGAATTGCTATTTTCCTCCTGCCTCAGCCTCCCAGAATGCTAGGATTACAGGTGTGTCCCACATCCAGCTCACAAGCACATGTTTTTAATGGTATCTATCTTTTGTGCTGCTCCCATGAGCTACTAAAACACACTAAACTATTTTTTTTAAGTATCAGAAAAAGAAAATAACAGGGCCAGGGATATAGCTCAGTGGTATAGCACCAACTTGGCAAGTATAAGGTCCTGAGTTTGATTCCCTGTACCGGAAAGAAGAGAAGAGAAGAGAAGAGAAGAGAAGAGAAGAGAAGAGAAGAGAAGAGAAGAGAAGAGAAGAGAAGGAAAATAACAATTTTCTCTAGAGATTATTAAAAAAAATAAAGGTATAATCCTAAAATACCCTTAGAATATACATTAAAATATACTTTTAAAAATAAACTAAATGGCCAGGGATATAGCTTAGTGGCATAAACACCTTCCTGAAAGCCCAAGATCCTGAGTTCGATTTCTGGTAACCCCCCAAACAAAGTCATATGCTATTCTCACGAAGTAAACCATAATTAACTCTCACACTGTGTCAAGTTCACAGTTTCCAATTTTGCTTTTCCTACTGAATTAAGAACAAAATAGAAACATGACAATGGGGCCAGGGATTTAGCTCAGTGGCTTAAGCGCCTGCCTCGCAAGCGTGAGGTCGTGAGTTCGATCCCCAGTACCAAAAAAAAAAAAAAAAAAAAGAAAAAAGAAACATGACAATGAAAAGGGTCTTCTCTCCTTGGTGAAAAAGCAAACAAACAAAACTACCAGAAAAACAAAAGGATGAAGGGAAAAGAAGAGCTGAAAAAAGGGAGGACAGGAAAGGACCAAGAGGAAGAGAAGAGAGAAGAATATTGATAATCTTTACTCCAAACAATAGAACCAGCTTCCAAAATGATGAAATGCACAACCCAATGAGCATAAGTTTCACTATGGACAAACACATAAGCTTAAGGTTTTAAAGACAAATACTTTACAAATGAAGCAATCTTTCATTTCTAACTATAAGTGCTTACTTCAGCAGCACATTTGCTTTTGACTATAAAAATAGTATCCTAAAAATAGTATGGACACAGGCAGTCAGCTCACAAAACTGTTTCAAAGTATGTCAAAATACACCTAAGATGAGAATACGCAAAACAAAATACCAACCCTAAAAACATGCTACCTTAAATGACTGTTTAATCTGAAGTGAACTGGAAATAAAATGTTTGCAAAATGTAGTAACTTTATCTCCTAACTAAAGTAGTTTAAAACACTGCTATGTTAGTGTGCTAAACAGAATGATAAGTGGAAAAGTAAGCAAATACATTTTAGAAACCAAAACTTTGAAAACTATTTTCCTGTTGGAAAGCCAATGGACAGAGAATTGCTGAGGAAGGAACAAAGACAAGCAGTGCTGTAAGGCTCCCAACTGGTTTTTCTGACATTTAGCTCTAAGAACCACGACTCCTAGACGTCTCAATTCACAGTACGTGGAAAGAACATTATCCAAGTACCAAAAAATGTGACAGTCTTTCAAAGCTGAATACTGTAATCAGATATAGTGTAGAGGGAAATAAAATAGTATTCCTTTCAAAAGGAAACATAAAAACATGTAATAACTGCAAGATGATTGAAGAAAATTAGGGAAAATGAATAAAGAATTATAGTTCTGAAAAATGATTTAAGTATCCTTCTTGGGGGGCAGTGTTGGGGGTCAACCCAGCACTTCCACATACAAAAACGCACTCTACTGCTGAGCTACATCTCCCGTTCCACAGGTAAAAGTGTCATGATTGGAAAGAACTCCACTGACTTTTAATATTCAAAACCACCTATTTATTCTGCAATTTACAGAACAGTGCCACATAACAAAAAAATCATAATATTTTTAAATGTCCCACTGGACAGTTTAGAAAGTTTAAAGAAAATCTGAGCCTAAAAGTTAACTGCTTTATACATATTTTTTTGTACAGTTTTAACACACTACACCTTCTAGGTACACTCCTGACACAAGCTAAGAATATACTTTGTTTTGTTGAGAAGTTTAACACAGTTATTATTTCCAAAAAAATTATTTTTATTTAAACCAGGGGAAAAAAAAGACAATAAGATGCTTCAGCAAGTGACATGGTAAGCATGACATTAAAATTAAGGGCTGGAACACGATTAGCACTAACAGAAAATTTTTAGGTCAACAGCCGGCATATTGAAGAGGAAAACCGTAGATATCCATCACTGACAACAGAGGACCTTATACCAAGTAGCTGTCTTTGCAAAGGTACACCTGTAAACACAGGAAACACAAGGCTTGAAGGCACAAGGACAGGTCCCAAGCTGCGCCTTCGGGGGCAGGCCTGTGATTCTAGCACTGGGAGGCTAAGGCAGAAGACTGCACGGTCACCTCAGCTCCGGCCACTGAGCAGGACCGTCTCAAAATTAAAAAATAAAGTACGGACTGAGGGTGTGCTCAACGGGGAAGTCCAGTCTGGGGGAAGAGGGAAATGAGCAAACAAGCAAATGTTTTACCTCACCCTTTACTCACCAAGTTCTTTCAGAGGCAGTCCTCCCCCGAACAAAAGAAAGAAAGTTTTCAGAAAGTGAACAGAGTCCAAAGGCCCCTCAAATCTATGAAATGTTGACGACAGTCATAAATTCCTGGACCTCATATTTAAAGACAGCTCAAAAAATAATAAAATAAAGACAGCTCAGTCAAATCCAACATTCATGCCATGCTCCTGCAGTGGACTTCTGACTTTCGATAATCACAAAAAAATTATAAAAAGCATATTTGCATTGTACCACTCGGTTTCATTATGAATTGCTATTACTGCATGGTTGAACTGAGTCTCTTTAAGACATGACAACATCAGGAAATAAGTGATTCCTGACCAATTCTACTTGTGATCATTGTCCAAAAAAACAGGGCCGGGGATTTAGCTCAGTGGCATAAACACCTGCCTGGAAAGTACAAAGTCATGAGTTCAATTCCTGGCACAGAAAACAAAAACAAAAACAATTAGGGCCTAAGTTCAGGAATACAATGAAGTAAGTCTATAAGATTAATTTATAAAAGAAAAACTTATGCAAGCGTATAGAAAATGGCATCCTTGGAGCCAGGGAGATAGTTAAGTGGCACAGCGCCTGCCTGATAAGTGGAAGGTCCTGAGTTTCCATTACAAACAACAACAACAACAACAACAAAATGGCATTCTTCAGGACAACAGCACATAATCATACAATGAATGACTAAAAGTGAGAAGAAATCATTGTCAAAAAGTGAAAATTACCCAGACATTGTGGCTTACACCTATAATCCCAGCACTCAAACAGGCTGAAGCAGGAGGATTGCCCTGAGTTCAAAGCTAGCCCCTGGGATATATAAAGTGAGTTCAAGGCTAGCTTGAATCGAAAACAAATCAACTAAACATATTTATGTGACTACATATATATAAAAATGCACTTTAGGCCAAATATGCTAAGACTGAGGAAATTAAGATCTGGTATACAAACCAAGAAAACCACTGTTAACAGAAGGAAATGTCTGAAGTCACTATTAACTCAAGGCAGATAATTATACTGTATTCTATATTCAAAATACAATACAAATCTTATAAAAATTAGGCCTTCAAGATTCAGGATATATATTTAAAAAAGCCAATAATCAGTAGCCATTTATAGTTCTAAACATTATCTGGCCTTAACCTAAACCAAGTCCCATGCACTGGACTATTCCTATTCTGTACTCTACAATCAATCACAGACATGGATACTTCTTAGCTGGAGGTGTGCTGTGCAGCTCCTGGGACTGGGTGCCCAGGAGCATTCATTCAACTTGAGAAATTAAAACATACCGGGATACGTTATGAAGAATGCCAAGCGTACATTATTTCTAATGACAAAAGTTAGATTTTAAGAAAAATCTCTTGCTTTCTTTGGTTAGTGTCAGCAGCTATTCATCTTTGTGGGAAGGCCTTGAGAAGGTAGCTTCAAGAGGGCAATGAATTGTCTTAATAGTTATTACACAGAAATTATCATATTAAAATGTGCATTTGTTTGCTCATTTCAAACAATCTAGTTAGTATTCTTCAGCCAAGATCAAGAAAGCCCCAAGTAAACCAAAGAAAGAAGAAAGTACTTTAACAGAAATACTTACTTAGGAAACCAATTTAGTCCCAGATGCTCTGTCTTAGAATATAATATTCTTTCTACCATGTCATAAAGTGGTCTCCAAGGTAACTCCAAATCATCTCTTGAAAGAAGTTCCTTTTTCCTGATTTAAAAAAAAAAGGGGGTGTTAGCTCAGCGGCGTAAGTGCCTGCTTGGCAAACTCAAGGTCGTGAGTTCGATCCCCGGTACCAAAAAAAAAAAAAAGGAAATATATACATATATATGGGGTTATATGTGTCAATAAAACATACTATATACACAGAGGAAATTTATTATAGTGGGATTTGCTTTTTCCCACTCACTGCCACTCAGTGGCAGAACACAGTAATTACCAAGAACAATGCATCAGATTCTTGCTGCTGCTCAAACATCAAAGAGCACTAGATGAAAAAGTATTTAAATTCATGGCATCATGATTGTACATAAGTTTCACAATTCCTCACACTGTTAAGGGAGTACCTAATATTTCTAGTATTTTGCTTGATCCTTTGGAAAAGCAAAAGAATACATGATTCCTATCTTAAGTAAGTTATAATCAACATTGTGGAAATAATTAGTGTAAGTAGGGGCCGGGGATTTAGCTCAGTAGCATAAGTGCCTGCCTGGCAAGTGCTAGGTCATGAGTTCAATCCCTGGTACCAAAAAAATAAATTAGTGTAAGTGGAAAAAAAAAATCAAACACCTAGTTGAATGCTATAAAAGAGAAGGGTTCGTGGAAGATACGAACTTTTAATCAAAAGGTAAATTAAATATACAATTAAGCTTATAATAGTGCTTTTTGTGATCTTTTCCCAATTTGGTTTTCATCCTCTAAAACACTGAAGAAACACCTTAGCAGAAATCACAAGAAATGGACTTACTTTAACAAATTGATCAAGAGACGGGCAAATCCTTGCATCATACTGATTTCCAATTTTGGAATTGACACCAACTCATACAATAACTTAATAAAAAGAACATGATCTTCTTTGCTAAATTTTCTCCCATAAAGTCGAATATATCTGCAAGAAAAAAAAATAAACCCTTTAAAAATTGGTATGGTGATACACGCGTTCCTTTCTGCAGCCAAAATACAGAAGCAACTTCATGTCCACGGAGGGAAAAATGGATTTAAAAAAGTGTGGTATACAAAAACAATGGACTATTCAGCATTAAAATACATGAAAATCCTGTCCTATGCTACAACACAGGTAAGACACCTGTGTGTGCGCAACCACACTAGTGTATTCCATTTGGAGGGGATTTCCCGTGAACAGCTAGAGCACTATGTAAAGTAAACTCAAAAACACAAAGTACAATGGAGGGTGAGCTGTGGTAGTACAAACCTGAGATCCCAACACTTAGCAAGCAGTTAATATTACCTACTGTCCTGCACACTGAAGAATAAATTTATGTTATGTGTTTTCCTGGGCATATACATATAATAATAGGTGTGTTGACATCCCAATTTCAAATATTCCTGGTATTAAGTATTTTGTATCCTTATCATAAAGAATTATACTGCACTTTAGTCAAGCTATTAACTAAGTATTTTAATAACAAACACCTTCTTGGGCCAGGGATTTAGCTTAGTGGCTTAAGCGCCTGCCTGGCAAGCGTAAGGTCGTGAGTTCGATCCCTGGTACCAAAAAAAAAAAAAAAAAAACACCTTCTTAACCCCAGTAGTGGAGATTGAACAGAGTCCTTCACACATGCTAGGGAAGCACTCAAAGGCTACGTATATAATTAGACCTTGTTTTGAGAAAGGGTCTTGCTAAGTTGCTGAGGCTGGCCTCAAACTTATGATTTTCCTGCCTCAGCCTCCTGAGTACCTGCAATTACAGGTATACACCATCTTACTTGTCCTAATCAGTGTATTTAAGGAGTCTAAAGTAACTAACCCGAAACCTATTTAGAACAAATTATTGGACACTAAAACCACAAACCATTTGAGAAGGATCATTTTACAGACAAGTATGTAAGTTAACAGAAAACAGCATTACTACTCCTTTTATGATCTTTAACATTCCAACAGCTATCATCATGCTGAACTTTTAAAGAACCATGAAGAGCATTTTTAAATTTTCTCAGGCAGTTCTGAATGTAATCAGCTCTTTGCTGTCATTTCAGGGTATGATCTCATGATTTCAGACTAGATCTAGGAGACTAGACAGTATAGGCTAGAGACCAATGAGCCCTAAGATCTCACGTTAGCTCTTCCTGGACCACCGTGTAGTCACTATAGACTGGAAGTAAATGAACTAGTAAGGACCCGAAACTGTCGAAGATACTACCAAGATACTACCAGTAATGAGGGTGGCTGAATAAACAAGGCTGCAACTTTTTGACACCTCCCCCTCAATTTCACTCAAAATTTAGGAGGAAAAGCTACAATCATGCAAATGTCATTTTGAATCAAGGCAAATTATCCTTAAGAAACTGACACCCATTTTTAAGACAAAGGCAAAACAGGATAGTTAATAGTAGTCTCTCCTTTCAGGGGCTCTTCAGGCCTTGCCAGCACTCCAGATGACTCTGCAAGTATGCACCCACTCTCCCCTGTCACTGGAATAACTGGGAAACATTAGAAAAATATGGCACTATGCACTTAACTACAAGCCCACTGCTTTTTTTGAGGGAGACCAACAGCTGGTTCTTTAAACATTAAAGACATAAAATTCACAAATCCAGATTTTAATATTATTAAGAGATCGATTTGGAGGGGGTTTCCCATGAACAGCTAGAGCTGATGAAAAAGCTTAAGATTTTGGGGGAAGTTCCTCTGAAACCTTTTATTTCCCCTAATTTTTTGCCAAATGACCAGCAGTCCTTTTCTCAGCATTTCTTAGAATGCAGTCCAAGAAACTTTTTTCCAAGAACACAAAAAGTACTAACCATAAAAAGAAAACCAATAAATGGGTTTTAATCAAAATTAAGAACTTTAAAATATAGTTAAAAGAGAAAAAAAAAGTCCAGGGGCCAGGGATTTAGCTCAGCGGCTCAAGCACTTGTCTGGTAAATGCAAGGTTGTGAGTTTGCTGCCTGGTACCAAAACAAAACAAAAACCCCAAAATCTACAGAAAAAAATTTTAAAAAGTGAAAGTCCAAACTGGTACACATCTGTAATCTCAGCACTCAGGAGTCCTGAGTTTGAGGCCAGGCTGGGCTACATAGTGAAACCTTGTTTCAAAACACAAAACAACAAAATAAAAATAAGGAAAAAAAAAGGAATAAACAAGAAAGTCCACTCTTTAAAAAAAAAAAAAGTCCAGTTGAGCGTTAAGTACCTGTAATCCTAACACTGTGAAGACAGAGACAGGAGACTGCCAAATTCAAGGCCAGTCTGGGCTACGTAGCATGACCCTGTCTCTAAATAAATAAATACAAACAACAGCCCAACAACTAATACACACTACTCAGCATCTTTGTTCATAGGAAAAAACACTCAATACCATTTTCAAGTTCTAAAAACAAATTACAGCCACAAATAATTCACATTCACCAGATAGGCCAAAATTTAAGTCTAATAATATCAAGTGTGGGTAAGAAGCTGGAACCCCTGGACTTTCCTATGCTGCTAGTGGAAGTATAAAGCGGTAACAGCCACTGATAATTTGGATCTTAAATGTCCCCAAAGGCCAATGTGTTCTAAATGCTTTCTCCATCTTGGTACTACTGAGAGGTGGTGAAAATTTTAAGGAGGACCAAGGGGAGTTTTAGGTCATAGGGAATGCCATGCATTCTTGCAGGGTGTTTGGGACCCTGGTTTTGTCCTCTCTTGACCAGATGAACAATCTGCTAGACTACACTCTACCCCAATGGGGTAGAGAGGCTCCTACCCCAGCCTCTAAGGCAATGGGTCTCCCAAACCACTGGAATCTCTAAATCTCTAAATCTGTGGACCAACATAAACCTCTCCATAAATTTACTTACTTTAAGGATTTGTTACAGTAACTGAAAACTGACCAATACACAGCCACTCTGGGAAAACTAACTGCTTAACTAGGAAAATTAAACAAAGTCCTATGTAATGATCACCCAAGGATCTCACTACACGCAAAGTGTATGTATATATGTCATCCAAAGACAAGTATAAAAAGGTACACAGATCTATTAATAATCATGTTGAGCAAAAGAAACCAAACCCAAGAGAATACTATGATTTCATTTTAAATAATGGGCAGTGGCATTACTCTCCGGTGTCAAAAGTGAGCAGCAATTTTCTAATGAATATTGACTAATGAATAATGAATAATGAATATTGATTAGGAAGAACTTCAGGGCTGAGGCTACAGGCTCAGCAGCACATTGCCTGCTTGGCAAGCACAAGGTCCTGGGTTCAATTCTCAGTGTAAAAAAAAAAAAAAAAAAGAAAAGAAAAGAAACTAGTAAAAATATACAACCTAATCTGTGTTGTTACTCCATGTGTATACATGGTATGATCAAAATACATGATGGATGTTTTAATTTAAAGAAATTATTACAGCCAGGTATGGGGCATATACCTATAATCCCATCACTTGGGGAGGCTAAAGCAGGAGGATAATCACAGATTCAAGGCCAGTTTGGACTACATAGTGAGACTGTCTCAAAACAAAAACAGAAGAAAAAAGAATTATTACAGTAAAAGACACATTACCATTAAGTCTCCCTTAAAACACCTTAATCTTTTAAAACACACTTATCATCCCATCATTCCTGCCACTTTCTGAAGCAGTTTTTTAAATTTTCTTGTAAATACCTTTACGAAATGACCAAAAATATGCTGAATGCTGCTATGTGCTATTCAGTGGAAATGTTGGCTCATAAAAACTTCCTACTGTACCTTATTCACAGGCTCTGGCATAGTGCACCTTCTGACTCTGCCCCAAAGTCGAAAGGACTGAGAAAGGGAAATGTTTTTAATCAATTTAGAATATCAAAGCTGCCATGATGACAGTGCATAAAGACATTTACATAAAAGGACTTCCAGAAATGCTTCAGAAAGTGGTAAGAATGACAGGACAAGTGTGTTCAGAGCAAGGTAGAGTATTCTGAGGGAGATTAATGGCTGTGTCTTTTACTTTTAAAAATTTAAACCTTCACTGTATTTTGCGATCACATCACATGTAAAAATTCACCAAGCTGTACACTGAAGAACAGTGCGGGGCCAGGGATTTAGCTCAGTGGCATAAGCACCTGCCTGGCAAGTGCAAGGTCTTGAGTTCAATCCCCAGTACCAAAAAAAAAAGAACAGTGCAAACCAAGTTATGAAGGAGCATGCTTGTTACAGCTACTCTGTAATCTCAGCTACCTGGGAGGGTAAGGTGGAGTCATCACAAGTTCAAGGTCAACGTGAACAATTCAGGAAGCTCCTGTCTCAAAAAGTCCAACAGGCTGGGGCTATAGCTCAGCAATGAGAGTGCTTGCGGCCGGGCCTGGTGGCACACACCTGCAGTCCCAGCACTTGGGAGGCAGGGCCCACAGGGTCACCCTGAGTGAGCTCAAGGCAGTGAATTCACGGCCAGCTTGAGCTGCACAATGAGTTCAAACCCAGCCTCAACTACATGGGCCCTGTCTCAAACCACCTCACCGCAGAAGTCATGACTGAATTTGCGAATGGACATCTTTTTCTGTAGTACTGGGGATGGAATCAAGGGAGCCCCACATCATTATTTAATTTTAAGAGGGTCTTACTACAAACTTTTTCCTTAACCAAGTATTTTCTTCAAGGCAACTGCTGAGACTCTAAAGCTCTAACTGTATCTATCAATTTCTATTTCATAGCAACATTAAGATTTCATAACCCTAAGACATGTGAGATGTTTAGCAATACAATTTAACTTAATAAACACTTTATTTTCAGTAGTCTACCCCCAAAACTAAAAAATGGAATTTTAGCTTAAAACCTATTTTCAATGAAAATACTTAAAAATTGTATGGATCACCTCTTAAAAATTTCAAATAATCAAGCCAGGCATGGTGGTACATGCCTGTAATCCCAATACTCAGGAGGCTGAGGCAGGAGGATCACTCTGAGTTCAAGGCCAAGCCTGGGCTACCATAAGTGAGTTGAAGCGCAGACTGCACTACACAGGGAGACTCTGTCTCAAAAAAAAAAAAAAAAAAAATCAAAGACAAAATGTTAAAAATTCAATATGCATGTGTAGTTACACACATTTGAAATCTTTTTTTTAAAAAATGGAAGTTCAATAGTGAACAACTATTTAAATTGGGATTTATTAATACAGACTCTGATACAGTTATTTAAATTTGTTTCCAAAGAATACTGTGTATTACAACACTAAAATATATATGAAAAAAGATGTTTTTATCTGAGTAGTACAATGCAGTGACTGTATTTTTCAGTATGTTTTCATTCAAAATCTTCAAAATAAAAACTCCCTCCTGAACAAGCTTTTTAATAATTACAATTAGCAAAGAGTAAACGGGGTGGGGGTAACAGCAATCACTTTAAGCCAGGCACACTGAAACACGCCTGGGATTCCCGGTCAGAGACTTAGGGGAGGTTTCATCTCCGAGTAAGGCTAAAAAACACAAAAAGGTTATGTATGTGTGCCCATGCTAAGAATGTGGCTAAGCTAATACTGAACTATAGCTCAATTCCTTTAGAAAAAAAAAATTTTTTTAAAGGGATGTGGGATATAGCTCAACACAAAGGCCCTAGGTTCAATACACACACACAGCTACAGACAGAAGAGACAGACACAAACACAGAAAACCTGAAGTTCAGGAATAAATTAGTTTGTTTTTTTTCCAGGAAAAAGTCCCTCAACATTACATATAATATTAAAGACACACATACACACCCAACTACTCAAGAGTCCTAGCAGGAGAATCAAAATCTGATCAGGTTGGGCAAACTTAATGACACCCCATCTCAAAATAAAAAATAGAAAGGATAGTAGTACAGGAGGACAGGGCCCCTGTGTTTTTAAGCCCCAGTACCAGAAATCAAAAAAATAAAACAAAAACTAAGTTCACCTTCTCACTGCTAGAAACAGTAAGTGAACAAGTAAACCGCAAGGTTTTCCATAAACCCACCTCTCCTCTCTTCAATGAATGACCTATTTGTTGCAAAAGCATTTCTAGAGTAAATGACAGAATATGACTCAAGCAGCTCCTAATTCAGGTGAGGAAGCTGCAACCAGAGACAATCAGATAGGTTATGAGTTTCCAAGCATCTGGAAAGCTATACAGAAGTACTACTAATAATGAAGCAAATAGAGTTCTGTGATTCGCTTTTTTAAACAAAAGTTTCATCATCTATTAAGCAGTCACTGAGCTTGAAAGATAAGGAAACTATAATCACTTATACTCTGAATTAGGTGACCAAGGGCTAAGACAATGTGAGCATTCACACAGAGACACAGTCACAAAGATCTGCTCTAGAAAGAGGGACTGACCAACTATACTGCTAACTTTATTTCTCCTAACATACAAAGAATACGGAACTCCATTTACTAAACATTTACAGAAGCTTGACATTTTATGTGTTCGAGTCTCTGAAAGTGATCTATCTCCCTTCAGAACACGAACTATCACAGCTCTTTAGGAATCTACCAAATACTGCCAACTTTATTTAAAAGCCATTTGAGTAGAGAAATTTTTTAAACCAGAATTATCTGGGGCCAGGGATATAGCTCAGCAACACAGTGCCTACCTGGCAAGTGCGAGGCTGTGAGTTTGATTCCTGGTACCAAAAATCAATTTCTTACAAAAGCCAGAAATAAATACAGATTTGGATTTTGCACTAGAAATGTAGAAAGATAATTCACTAGAAAGGAAATCTCAATAGAAACAATTCTCAGGTTTCACAATAGAAAAACTTGAAGTTTTATTTCTAATTTAAAAAAAAAGAATTATCTGCCAAAAATACACATACTCACAAGCAAAAGGGTAAGACCATAAAATTTCTTACTCTAGAAACTTCTACTTCACTGCTGGCTTTAAAAAGAAAATCACCAGAAAACGAGATACACAAAACAGACTAATGATTAGTAACATTCCATTTAGACTCTCTGCCATTGGAAATTAGAAAGCACTTTTAATAATTCTTAATCTCTGGTTTTCTTGCACTATAATACTATTCTTATACACATTTCACAGCTGTGATGGTGTCAAAAAAAAAACCTTTGTTATACTATTATTTTCACGTATTTAGGACTTCGGTATTGTGAAAAACAGCAAATCAGTATGAAAAGGTTACTATCAAAATTCAATGGTTAACCTACCCAAAAACTATAATTTAAAATTTGTAACACTTAGTTGAACAGGGCCAGGGGTTTAACTCAGCACACGCCTGACAAGCACAAGGTCTTGAATTTGATCTCCGTACAAAAAAAAAAAAAAGCTTAGTTGAACATAGCAATTATTAAAAATTTATCTTAGTAATGAAAACGCCCTGGACACCCCTTTATCTTGAGATATCAAACACAGTGTAACAACAAGTTCATTTGCTCAAATTCTGTGGTTAAATATATGTCTTTGAGCCCAGTATTAAAAATGTATGTTATCCATATTTACTTTCTTCATTTATTAATGTAAAATTAGCTTCTTTGACTTACACTGTTTTAGTTTTCAAATAACAAAATATAACTGATAATATCATCTATGAATATATACACTACTACTAAATGCTGAGAATAAAAGGTTGGTGTGTGGACCTCAAAAAAGCTCACACTAGGAGAAAAGCTACAGAGATGTATGTATAGAATACAAATCACGAACAATGGCTCAAGAGTGCAATAAGCAAGGTGTGGTAATACCTGCCTATAAATTCAAGGCCAGCCTGAACTACAAGAGGCTCCAACAACAACAACAAAAAGGTAAATATGGAGAGGGCAACCTCAAGATTCCAAATGGAAATATTTACAGTATGTACTGCTTTTAACATTGCAGTAGAAGCCAGGCATAGTGGTGCACAACTGTAATTCCAACGCTCAAGAGGCTGAGGCAGGAGGATTGCTGAACATTCAAGGCCAGCCTGAGCTACACACAGTGAGTTCAAGGCCAGCCTGAACTACATAGCAAGCTGCTGTCTCAAAAAAATAAATAATTAAATAAAAATAAAAATAAAAATTCCAGGAAAGGTCACAAGGAGGAGTATTTTTGGTTGCTGATTTTTTTTCTGTTATTGCTTGTATTATCATGTTCTTAATTCATAAAGGGAGACTGAGCTAATTTCTTACAAAAGCCAAAAATAAATACAGATTTGGATTTTGCACTAGAAATAGAGAAAGATATTTACTAGAAATGAAATCTCAATAGAAACAACACTCAGGTTTCACAATAGAAAAACTTGAAGTTAAAAAAAAAAAGAAAAACTTGAAGTTATATTTCTAATAAACATCTTTTAGAAAAAAATAAAAAATTCTATTTAAATTAAGAACACGGAGCAGGAGTTTTAAAAAAAACCATGCATTTCAATTACAATGTTAGCAGCAGATTTACCTCAGTGGCACAAGCACCTGCCTGGCAAGCATGAGGTAGTGAGTTTGCTCCCTGTACCAAAGGGAAAAAAAAAAAAAAAAGAAAGAAAGATAGAAATCATTCAATTACAATGTTACCTTACAATAAATACTGCAATAGGAATACATGGAAAGACAGGCACAGTGATGCATGGCGGTAATCTCAGCTCTCTAGAAGGTAAGAGGATCACAGGTTCAAGGGTAGCATGGACTACACAAAGAGAATGCATCTCAATAAACAAACAAAACACATCCTAGAAGGATAATACACAGTAACTCACTGAGGGCAGAAATCTTCACTGACTCCCAAATACCACATCAGTCTCAACCCCACTCAAGGCGAGCTGCCTCACACACAGTACACACATTTGAATCCTGCCTCTACTACTGTGCATTAACTTCATTTTTAAAATGGAAGAAATTACAATGAAAATAGTAACTGGCCAGGCATGGTGGTGCTCATCTGTAATACCATCACTTAGGAGGCTGAGGCAAGAGAATTGCCAAGGAAAGTCTAAACTGGGAAACAAAGCCTTGTCTCAGAAAACAAAAATAATAAAGTATTATTGAGCTTCTAAAAATTTTTCTGTCCATGAGGTCTGACTGTACTAGATAAAACATGGGAAATGGGTAGAAACTCAAGTAAAATCACAAATTTTGCAAAAAACAACTTTCAGAGGTTGGTCAGAATTGATAAACCTTTTTCTTTCTTTTTAAATTTTTTTTGGTATTACTTTTTAAAATTCCTTTCCCCTTAGAGATACACAATGGAAACCTTTATAAATGAATAAATAAGCTTCAAAAATATGAGGGTCAGGAGTGACTGACTCAAAAATGTTGAGTCTAGGAGTTTGAGGCAGGCCCAAGTTTGGACAGCAAGGCAAAAAATCCCAAGCTAAAACAGAAAACACACAACAGACAGGTGGTGAGGGCCATTATTTCATTTCCTGCTCACATTTGATGTTTTTCATAAAAAAGTTTTAAAGCAAAAAAACAATTCTTAGAAAACTATTAGAATTAGAATCAAACTTACTGGATAAATAAGTTTCCGGCACAATCGACTAGTCACAACTAATGAGGTGCTTTGCTTTAACAAGGTGTTTTTAAAGAACAATTAAGGGTCCCTAGAAAATGGCTAAAGACCTTGAGTGTGAGTGAGTGCATGCATGCATGTGTGCGTGTATGTAACAGTATGAAAAATCATACATGTGCAGCAAATAGAGCCTATGTACTTTTCCATTCAATTTCGCTGTGAATCTAAAACTTCTCTAATAAACTCCTGAAACTTAATTCTTGCTTTGTTTGTTTGAGACGGTGTCTTGCTCCACAGTTCAGACGTCTGAGCTCTCCATGAAGTCTGGGCTGGCATGGAACTCTTGGTAATCCTCCTGCCTCAGCCTCCTAGTGCTGAGATTACAGGCCCAGCACAACAAAGCAATAGACATTTTTGTTCCCATTTTGCCTTAATAACCAAAACAAATCTCTGATGAATGTGGTAATTTGTCAAGATCTTTATGGTGTACAATACTTAATTTCTACACATAAACATTAGCTATTCAATAAACAGTATTAAGTATCTCATGTTAATAGACAACAGCGGTTCAGTGGTTAGCCTTTCCTGCCTTAACAGAAAAATTTGGATGTTCCTGTAGTCACTGATTCCTTTCCAGAACAGATTATAGTGTGTCTGACAGTTCACATCTTGACTGAACTTGTTTCTTAAACACATTATATGAGCCTAACTAGAATAACCTACCTAGGAAGGCTACATAATATTAGTAATAATTAAACAACTGTACCATCACACATATTAGCTATGCTAGCAAACAGAACGATCCCACAGTACCATAGTCATTTAATCATGGAACACAAAATAAAATGTCATTGTGACAAAGAATCTAAATTTGCTTCATGTACTTCACTAAAAGCAAAATTCTTTTCAAAAAAAGCAACAAAATAAAAAATAAAAGCAAAAAATTATGATGAACAACATAGAATGGTGACACCCAGTGCTGTAATCCCAGCACTCAGGAGAGACTGAGGCAGGAGAACTGCTACAAGCTCAAGGCCAGAGTGAACTACATGAGACGGTCTCAAAAAAATAAATAAAATAAACAAAAACCCCACACCCCTACAATGAAATTCTGCCTCACACCAATCAGAATGGCTATCACCAAGAACAAAAGAAACAGTATGTGCGGAGGACTGGGGGGGGGGGCATGTCTACATTGCTGTTGAGACTGTAAAGTATGCAAATTAGCACAGCCAATATGGAAATCAGTATGGTGATTCCTCAAAAATTAAGTATCATTTGATCCAGAGACCACTCCTTGGTATTCAGCCAAAGGAATGAAAATCAGCATACTACTGGGGACCTTGCACACTCAAGATTCCTTGCAAGGAAGCTTGCACAATAAACACTTAATTTATTGTATATATTAGGCAAGATAGTGTTTATTGTGTGAGTGTACAGGTTGTGGCTGTGCTAATTTGCATACTTTACATTCTCAACGGCAATGTAGACATGAGGGGAAAAGTACTGAAGTATGATATGTGTGTGTCCAAATCTGCCAACAATGAAACCCATTAATCAATATAACCAAATACATTAATAAAAACGTGGGGAAAAGGAATAAAAGATAATTTTTTTTAAAAAAATTAAATTTAGGGCCGGGGATTTAGGTCAGTGGCTTAAATGCCTGCATTGCAAGCGCGAGGTCGTGAGTTCAATCCCTGGTACCAAAAAAAAAAATTAAATTTAAAAGACACAGGAATAACCTTTTGTCACAGATGCCAAATAGACCTCCAAGTCTCAGAATGTACTGAAACTATTAAAATGAAGTAAAAGTGTCAAAAAAGGGAGGTCAAATACAGAGCTGGAGCATCTCCCAGGCCAAACCGCGGTCTCAAACACACCTGGAATCCCCTTCTGGTGGGTGACATAGTTTCAGTGTCACTGAATGGCATTCACACTCTGATCTTCTTTAGGAATGCATGGAATCTCTATTTCCAGTCCTTTGTAGAAAAATACACATTGGCTTATCTAAAACTCAAAAGTGTGAGCTGGGGATGTAGCTCAGTGGTACAGTGCTTGCCTAGCATGCACAAGGCCCTGCGTTCAATTCCCCAGTACCACCAAAAATAATAACAATAACAATAATAATAATAAAATAAAACTAACAAAAAAAACCCTCAAAAGTATAAAAAGTAGTAAACCACAGAAAAAACCACAGAATACCAAAGAAAGAATGGTTCCCAGGAATTATTTAGTCCAATCTCATTTGACTCAGAACACTAGCCATGGACATGATGAAGTAATTCCCCATAGTTATAGAGGTAATGAGAGAAACTAGATTTTATTTTCACTACTCTTCTTTCCATTCTAAACACGATCACCACTCAGAAATCATGCTTTGATAATGTTAACGCAACACACAAATTTAAAAAAAAACATAATTATAACCAGATCGCTTTTAATGACATCTGAAAAATGACACCCAAATAACATGTTCCCTTAAGCTCAAAATGTCATTGCAACCCCAAGAATCAGTTTCCATCACTTAACCACCATCCCAAAATAAAATTCTGCCTGGTAGTACTTCTTGCTTGGTAGTTATTTACGCATGAATGTTACAGGTTCATAGGTATTAAGCAACCCCACTGCAATCCTGTTCTCAACACACAACACTGTCTCTGCTGTGTTTTAGCCCTTCCCAGGTAACAGCTGCTTTCACCTACTAATCCAAAACAAAAACATAATTCTGAGGGCTAATTAACAATACATACCTCTGAAAACAATACTTAATTATGCCTATGTGGATTCTAGGTTCATAAATCCAAAACTGTTATGTTTTCAATCACTGGCACACTTGTATATTTTGAGCCTAAAGGGATTCCTTTATGTTCCTAAAATGGTCTTCTGTGGCAAATCTAACCCAACTGATTTAAACAGCAAGTTGCCAGAACTGAAAAAGTAACTTTAACTTTACTGTGCCTAAGTGACACCAACACCTAGAGAGGATCATTTGGAAAAAAAAAAAAAATCCGAATTTTCCATTTTCTTATGGATCCAAACTTCTTTATAATCCAGTTAAGAAAAAAGACGATTAACCTTGACATTTGTCATTCTTAGAAGAGGGCAAATTAGGGGCTTAGTCTTACTGCTTTTTAATTAAAAGGGTAATTATTCCTATCCCTTAAGAAGAGATGAGACATTCGTCAGAGATTCCCTAATAATTGGCAGATAAGAATCACCCTGTGAGGAAATATAGAGGACTATTGCATTACAAAACCCTGAGTCATCACCCAGTTCGCTCAGCCGACTTTGGTAAACACTGAATAAGTGACTTGTTATGCATGTCTACCCATCTGTAACCACCTGCACCAACGAACAATATTACCGGGTTTAAGCTACAGTTACAAAACAAGACACAGCAAAATTCCTTTTTTAAAAGTTCCGATACTGTGAAGATGCCCATTTCACAAACAAGTATTTAACCTTTTAACCTCCAAAGTTTCAATGACGTTACGATTTGCGACTCGTTTAGACAGAACAAGAACAGAACTCCCGAAACTGACTTAGGTAATCAAATGCTCATCTGAGCGAGTCAACTGACACAAGCCTGATACTAATAAAGCCCAGAACAACCTGACAGCGCTCCTCACCCTTTTCCTTAGAATCATACAGGTCTCTCCCCAGGAAATGTCACAACAGGAGTAGCAGACACCTTCCCCAGATTCTAAGACAACATTCTTAGCATTAACGTCTACTCCACAGCTCAAGAATGCGCAGAGGGCTGATAGACAACCAAATCAAATCCACAAGAACAGGCCCCCAACAACTCAGAAGTCTCCCTCCGGCCTCCTTCCCATTCACAAAGTTACCAGACGCGAGGCGGAGAGGAAGAAGGCGGGGATGCCCGGGAGAAAAGTATCCGAACCAACTGCACCCGCAGTGCTCCCTTCCCAGGGCAAATCCTCCCGCCGCTCTCCCCCGCGCAGCCCCGGGAAGGACCAGGGGGCAGGCTCATGCTTTCCCCCAGGCGCGAGCGGACGGCCAGGGAGCGGCAGCCGCGCAGGCCGAGGGCTCGCAAGGCCCGGACGGGGCGGCGGGAGCGGCCGGACACTCACGTGGAGAGCTTCCTGGTCCAGAAGAGCCCGCCGGGCCACAGCTCCTGGAGCTGTACGGCCCGGCCCAGGTTGCTTTTGATCTGAGCGAGCTGCAGGTCGGACTCGGCGTCCAGCCGCTCGGCGTAGGGCAGCAGCTTGTTGTACACGATCTCCTTCTGCGGGACGAAGCGCCGCGGGCCCAGCCCCAGAGGCTCCCCGCCTCCCGCCCGCTCCCGCTCCGGCTCGGCCAGCTCCATGAGCCCGGGGCGCCCCCGGTCCGGCGCCCTCCTCGCTACGGGCTCCGCCTCTTCCGACCGCCAGGCCCGCTCCCGTGGCCGGCGCGCTGCTGGGCCCCGCGCGGTCCCGGTTCGTTGGCGGCGGCGCGGACGCTTTGCCCGCCCCACACCGGCTCGGCTGGTGACGCCGCAGCGGCCGGAGCGGAGGTTCCGGGCCAGTTGCGTCACTTCCGGGGCGGGGCCACGGTGGGGCTCCGGCCTTGCTTCCTCTGGGTCTGCCGGGTACCGGACCCCACCGGAAACGCAAGCGGGGCGCCGCGACCGGACCCTCCGATGACCTCGGCCGGGCGGCGCTGGCCCTTGCGTCGGTGCCAGGATTACTAGGATTGCGTGCCCTGTGTCTGTCCCACTACTCCTTACAGTTTTCACTCTCCACCCTCTCAGCCTTCCCGGCCTTCTCCTGGCCGTCATGGCAAAGAAGCAGTTTCTCAACAAATGTTAATTGAACTATTTTGTGTACTAGACGTTCATTTTAGGGTCTGGAGATGGAACTCTTGAGAGTGTCTGGTTTCTGCCCTCTAGGGTCTAGAGGTGTAACGGGGGTACGGACTATAAAGTACAAACAAGACGGTGCTCTTAATTGCTAGATAAGTAAGGGTGCCTGGAGGAGGTGTCAGTGCTTCCCTAGAAATCATGTTTAATGGTAAGGTTTAGTGAGAAATTGGTTAGAAAAGGAAGGGAGCTGGGCTTGGTGGCACGCTCTTGTAATCCTAGCGTTTGGGAGGCTGTCAGGAGCAGTGCCACAAATTCAGGGCCAGCCTGCACTACAAAGTGAATTCAAAACCAGCCTGAACCATATAGTGAAACCCTGCTGCCTCAAAAAATATGAAATAATAATAATAAATAAAAACATTTTAAAGTATCTAGAATAAAAAGAAGGAATTTTATTTTGAGACAGGTCTCACTACATAGTACAGGCTGGCCTTGAATTCACAGCGATCTCCCTGCCTCAGCCTCCTTGAGTGCTGGGGTTACAGACGTGTGCTGCCACAAGCCAGGCCATCTTAAGAAGGACTGCCCTCAGAAGCCCCCTGGGCCCTTACCCCACTGCAAATGTGACCACTGGAGGTCAGATTGCCCTCAGAGGTCAAGGCCCCAGGGTTCAGACCCATCCTATCAGTTGGTCCAGCAGGACCGAAGGGCCCTGGGGCACTCGCTGCTCTCTCCCTCTGGCTGGACTGTCATCTCCACAGAGGAGCCCCAGGTAATCATGACTATAGAGGGAAAAGAAACCAGCCTATTGCTGGATACTGGCGCAAGTCTCTGGGTCCTTCTTTTCAATCCTGGCCTTCCTTCTAGTCGCCACACCTCAGTGAAAGGAGTCACTGGCAAGGAGGTAATTTGACACTTTTCACAACCCTTGGGCTGTAACTGGGATTTTTTTTTTTTACACATTCATTTTTGATTATGCCTTGGAAGTCCAGTTCCCCTTTTAGGAAGAGATATTTTATCATGTCTAAATACTGTGATATATATGCACCCAGGTCAGGTACACTGCCTTCCCCTCATGGAGACAGAAATAAATCCTGAAGTATGGGCAACTAGAGGTAGAACAGGTAGGGCAATAAGAGCTGCCCCAATACAGATACACCTCGGATATTTAACTATTTTTCCTCATCAGAGACAATATCCTTTAAGACCGGAAGAGAGGATTAATATCTATAATTGATAATCTAAGGGCACAAGGCTTGCCCTGTAATATTCTATGTAATACTCCAATCTTGGGAATTCAAAAACCCAATGGGGAAAGGATGTTGGTACAGGACCTTAGTTTGATAAATGAGGCAGTAGTGCCCATTCACCCTGTGGTCCCCAATCCATACACTCTGCTTTCTCAGATCCCAGAAGATGCCAGTTGGTTTTCAGTGTTAGATTTAAAAGATGCCTTCTCTTGTATTCCTTTACATACAGATTCTCAGTTTCTTTTTTCTTTTGAAAAATCTACACGACCAAGCATCTCAATTGACATGGACTGTGCTCCCCCAGGGCTTCAGAGATAGTCCACATCTTTTTAGACAAGTGCTTTCTCATGACTTAGCATGTTTTGAGTTTTCCCAGGTCACAATCTTGCCATATGTAGATGACATACTGTTATGTCCCCCCTCAAAAGAGCTCTATAGCCAAGGCGCATGTGCTCTGCTAAATTTTCTGGCAGACAAAGGTTATAAAATCTCTAAATCTAAGGCACAACTTTGCTGTCTTGAGGTAAAATATTTAGGCCTCATTATATCCAAAGGGACCCAAAGACTAGGAAAAAAAGATTAAACCCATTCTTTCCTTCCCACAGCCCAAAACTCTAAAACAGTTAAGAAGATGCCTAAGAGTTACAGGCTTTTGCCACCTTTGGATACCCAGATATGGGGAAATTGCAAAATGTAAGGAGATAGATGATCTTTTATTACAGGCTGTCCTTCAAAATTGGATGGCATTAGATGTTCTAACAGTAGCACAGGGGGTCACTTGTGCAGCTGTAAAAACTGAATGCTGTGTGTACATTCCTGATTCTTCTACTAATGTCTCAGTGGCTATTCAAGACATTAGACAACAGATAACATGTCAGACTCTGAGATTCCCTGGACCTTATCTTTTGCCTCCTTATGGAAAACTATTAGTTCCTCTTGGTAGAAATCTTTGTTAACTATACTTATAATTGTCTTATTAATTCTACTCTTTGGCCCATGCATACTTAACTGTTTCTTTAGCTTTGTCTCCTCCAGACTTAAAGCTGTGCGCATACCCAAGATGAAAATGCCTGGTGTCTATCAAGGGCCTCTAGACAGGATCTCTGTAGAAATACCTCTAATTGCCATTCAGACACTGCAACCCTGTTCAGCCTGAAGCAGTTAGATCAGTCTTCTGCCCCTTCCCCTCATGGCAGTTCACGTTACTTCTTCAGAGGGGGAAATGTTAACAGGCAGCTGAGCCAGTTAAAAATATTATAGATAGTCAGACAGGGCTGGGCCCTCAAAAAAGCTGGCACAGAGGACCAGATGTCTGATGACCCTGAAGGAGACACCTCTTGCTGTGGGCCAGATCTCAAGACAAAGGATCAAACAAATGCATCTACATCCTGGGAACTGATATTCTAATTAATTCCCTCTTGCCCTGGAGCTGCTATCCCATCCCTCTAGGATAAAGGTCACAACCCCAAGAATGCCCGCTTCCTATGTGACTTGCTTTCCCGTTTGTCCCTAATGTTATCAATTTTACCTGAACTATTGATCTTATTGGCTAACTATAGCTATGTCCCACTGTATGCCCATCTGCCTTGGGAGTTCCCAGTCTTTCCCTGCCTTGAACCCATGGTTTTACTCTATAAAAGTCCCTGGAAAAAACAGAGTCCTGGGCAACCGGCTCAGGACCCCCTTCTGTCTCTCTTCAGACAGAAGCTTTCTCTCAATAAATATATTCCACTCTTCAGGGGAAAAAAAGGGATTTTTGAAGTTAGGAGCTATTTAAATATTGTTAAGAAGGATCCAGTGAAAAGGGAGGTTGAAAAAAAAAAAAAAAAAGAAAAGGGAGGTTGGAGGTTTATGAGTAGGAGAGTCTATGGACTCATTGGCCCTTAACCTGTAGTTCCATTGTCAGAAGAGGAAAGCAGGGTCGGATAGATGCAAATACAGGAAGATTTGCAATTTTCATGCTATAGTTGGAGAAGTTCATTGATGGTTTATATTTTTCCTGTGACTCGAGGAAAATTGTGAAAGACATGGTAGACAGAGTTGAAGCAATTAAAGAAGGTGTAGTCTCAGAATTCATAAAAATAGTTAGAGATAGAACCACTTGGCAGTTAGAGCTAAAAACATGAGTTTATTATCATTTGTCTGCATACCATATGTTATGTCCGGACATTGACTGCAAGCCACTGCTCTGCTGGAAAACTCAACTCAAGATGATCATAAACCCACCATCAGTAAAGAATTAAAGGAGCCGAGCTTAAACTAAAATAAGATGGGTTTTATTTTTTATATTTATTTATTTATTTAGTCTTTTTGAGACAGGGTCTCGCTATGCAGTTCAAACTGGTCTTGAATTTGTAACACTCCTACCTCAACCTCTAGTGCTGTGATTACAGGTATGTGCTACCACGCCTAGTTTAGAAGATAGTTTATTTGAAAGTGGAGAAAAGAGAGATGATAGATATTCATTAGACAAGTAGGAAGCATTCAATAGAGAAGTATTTAAGGACTTTTCTCTTCAGCTTCTTTTACTGCGTTTCTTCTTTCTGTGTAGACGCCTGGAATTTGGCTCCATGGCTGTGATTAGCCCTCCTTTTGGATTTCTTCCAGTCATATGCAGTCATATGACTCTTGTTCAGTGGAGGCTATGATTTTAGGTAAGGGGGCTTAGGGTCAAGTAGTTTAGGCTTAAGTACTAAGTAAGGGGGGCTTAGGTTGATTATGCTAGTTGGGACCTCCCTGATTTTAGTTTCTTTGCTTTCATCTTTCTGATTGCTTGAGGCAGAAGCTGTCACCCTTAGTTTATCTCTCCTTTAACTTCTAACAAAGTGCAGTGAGGCCTTCATCCTACTTTTTTTCCCTACCTATGAGGCCACTGTCCCTACATTGCCCCTTCTGAAACAACCATCCAACTGCTACTGGGGACAGGGCCCATGGCCCATCTGTCTTTGTAGAGCTGAATGGGGTCATAGCTGGGGAGCAGTGGATGGAAGTGTTCAGCAGGGAGGTTTCATCTGATGGGCCTTGGCCGAAGTCTGGCAGCTTTATGGTGGGTTTCATCTGTATGATCACTCATAGTTTAGCAGCCACTAGGAGAGAATAAGCACACTTTACCAAAAGATTACCATGCATATGACCAGAGCATGAGCAATACAATGGAAAGGCACATTGGAGAAGGAGCGAAGTCAACACTGCTTTTAAAGAGTTGGAATAGGAATTGTAGCCTGCTGGCCCTTAAGATTGTCAGCAGGGGTCAGGAATGGAAACTCCCCCTCCATGTCTATCCTATATAATTGTTAACTCATGTGTAGCTCTGGTTGTGTCTTTCTTTTGCAGGGCAAAGATGAGACCTTCATCAATCCTAACTTATCTCAAGATAGATAGATAGATAGATAGAGTAGACAGATAACTTGGATCAGTTAAATTTCCTCCGATATTACTTTTGGGACCATGGTCAGAGCCTCAGATCTTTCAGTTCTTCCACTGTCACGTGCATCAGCTGCCAGGATGGGTCATGGTCTGTGCTGTTTCTGTCCATGTAGCTGTTTCTGGAATCATGGGAAAATTTTACCCTGTAGTGACCCTCCTTTCAGCATGATGTGCACTGCTTGAATCCTATCCTCTGGGGTCCAACAGTCTCCTTACTGAGTTGGGTGATTCACCAAAGTTATAAAAATGTCCTCTCATGTCTTGGGTCCTTATTGACGTCAGAAGGCAAAGGCCAAAATATTGGCTGTTGTCTTTGCATGATTATCTTTTTTTCTTTAAACTAAATATGGATCTCAGCATTAACAGCTGAACAGAGAAAGGAATTAAAACGCTTTAATTAAAAAATCACGAGTGGATGATAAAGTGTGTAGAAACTGAAAATTTACAAACTATTTAAAACCTGGAATCGCTGACTGTTCAGAAACTACACAGATGGATCATGGGTGGTGGTGAACAGCAGAAAGGGTTATGGATGAATCTGCATTGTTCTAGCTGCTCCCCATGCCACCCGTCTCCGAGGAACATTGATTAGATATTGAGCCAGGCTAATGCTGGCAGCAGATCCAGTGATGGTAACCTGCCTATCAGTAGATCCTTCCACTGGGTTCGCAATTTTGATCTGCGCCCCAGACATCTGACGGATCTCATTGATTTTGGTGCCTTGACGGCCAGTTATGCAGCCAATCAAATCATTTGGAATGGTGAGTTCACCAGAAGTAGTCTGAGCAGAGGCATCCAAACCTGCACTGAATCCAGTGTTGCCATGCGTCATGGGAAAATGAGACTGTTGCATTGCCAACTGGTGCAGCTTGGTCAAATCTGGCTGTGGAATGGCATACTGTCCTTGAATGGTATAGGCCTGACCACCTGCAAAGATGACTGGAGAACTTGATGGCTTGGGCTGGTACGGGATAGTCACACCCTTCGGAGGGGACTGGGAGAGAGTCTCCAACATGACCACTCAGATCTGTTTGACACACTCAGTGATGGATTGCGAGATGCCAGCAATAGTGATGGCCCGCTCAGTTGAGTTGGGGAGCATATCTCCTGCCACTTGGACCTGAGCCCCTGTACTCTCTCGTATTTCCTTGATCTTGCAAGCGCCTTTTCCAATGAGAGAGCCACACTGACTAGCAGGTACCACCAGCCTCAGAGTGACTGGGGGTCTACTGGCAGCTGTGCTATTGGTCACAGAGCTGCTAATGTCCTCTTCCAGTTTGTCAATGATCATAGCAAAGGCTTTGAAGATGGCATTAGTGGGTCCAGCCAAAGTGATAATTCGCTCAGGACAATTCCCTTCTGAGATGTTGATACGTGCACCACTCTCCTCGCGCATCTTCCTAACTGACTCTCTTTTCTTTCCGATGATACTGCCAACTTCCTTTCCATGCATAAGTAGCCGGATGGTGACAGTGACATTTAATCCACCTTCAATCACACCGGTGTCCATGTCGAGTATTATGGGGAGCTGGACTTTTTGAGTGGTCAAGTCTTTGGTCACTGGTGGGGGTCAAAGCCAAAAACTGCAGGTGTGAGGCTACTGAGGGGAAAAGGGGATTGGGTGGAAAGGGGAAGGGAAGATGGAGGAGGAGGAGGAGAGGGGAAAGAGACCCCGGGGCGGCTGGAGGGCGGTGGAGGCCGGGCGGGCAGGAGAGGGCGCAGGCTGCGGCTGTTCTGGCTGCTGTCTCTGCTGGTCTGGGAGGTATCTTTTTAAGTTTTGGGCTCCCAAACTCAGTTATTAAACACCCAGCAAGACAAAATCAGCTACATCAGTGGTATAGTGGGAGCAGTTAATTTTATGATTTTATTTGGATATCCAGCCTACAATACTTCCCCTCTGAATAGGTGCCTCTAACTGTAGAAAGGGATTTGGGGGAGGGCCACTCTGGCTGGAGGTGGTCAGAGTTGTGGTCAGAGGTACTCTGTAAAGGATCTATCTAGAGGCCTTTGTAGACATTGGGCGTTTTCATCTTGGCTCAGCATATAGCTTTAAGTCTAGAAGAGACAAAAGGAAAGAACCAGTTAAGTATGCATGAGCCAAACAATAAGATCACCAAACTATTACTAATATGGCCAACAATTGCTTTCATCAAGAGGAACCAGTGATGGCCTTCCACAAAAAGGGTAAGGAATTGATCCAGGGAGCTTCAGAATCTGATGTGGCATTAACGTGCCATCTGTTATCTTGAACAGATGTTAGCAGATTGATTGGAAATGTACACACAACATTGGGCTTTTACAGGGACACATGTTCTTCCTTGTGCTGCTATAGAGCTTCTAAGATTATCTGGTTCTGGAGGACAGCTTATCTCATTAATTTGACTTCTTCATTTAGAAGAAATCCCAAATAAGGTCTCATTTAAAGCTCATTGAGTATAATTGGCCAAGGCCTCGATGCATCGCATGACATCCCCTAATCCTAGAAAAGGGATAAAAAATACCAGCCAAATGGTCATACCAACAAAACACACTTCTAGACCATCAGTGTCATAGGTGAGGCAAGTTTGCAGGTGAACCACTATTGTTGACACTTCTGCCTTACTTCTGCCTTATGGCCATGCAAGTCCCAGTGTTCCTTACTCTATCCACCCAGTGGGTAGCTAGGGGCACAGATTGCTTCCACAGTACCAATAAATGCTGTTGGGGACTGCCATTCTAATCCCAGGGCAATTAAGCCAATCTGTTGCAAATCAGTCTTTGGCCCATAAAATTACAATGTGTATGCATTTCTCAGAGGATCTCCACCCCAAGCAGTTAGTAGAGCTAGACCAATGAGATTAGGAGTGATTTCTCTAGTCCCAAAATAAGGGGGCCTTTCTGTAGGAGTTAATCACATCCCATATCTGGAAGTAGCCATCTCAATATCTATGACTGTTGGCTTTCACAATAGGTCCCTTACTCTTGTTTAACAGGGGATTTATTAAAGCTCATAAAGAGATTTCAGTGGCATCTTTAGAAAAAAATCCAATTATATCCAGGATCATTAAGAGTGGAGTTTATAGGTCACTAAGTCACTTTGTAACAGCTGAACTATGAACTGCTGAGTCTTTCTGTGTCTCATCAAGATAGTATTGTAACTTAGTCCAGTCATCTCCTTGGAATAGGGATACTCAGAAAGGGAGTCCTGAGGCACACAATAGGGGGAGCAGGCCACCTATTCAGCAAGATTTTGTTGTAGTGACTCTGCATATCCTGTGCCCACACTAGAAAGGAATTACACTCTCCTTTAAGTGGTATAAAAGTAATTAGAGAATTAAGAGTAATAGCTTAGATTACTTATTTTCATTTTGTCTTTTGAACAGGAACTGTGGGTCCTCCACAAATTCACGGGTGTGGCCCAGGAGTGATACGGAGGTGTGTTGCCATGGTTATCAGAATCAGTCCACAGCATTACTCTGGATGATGAATCCAAGTGTCCTGTCCTGTCACCGTAACTGTAGTGGGTGTAGAAAAGGATTACTATGTAGGAACCATACCATCAGGGTTTGGCTATATCTTGTATATTTAGAGCTTTGACCAGCACTAGGCTCCTGAGGCAGAAGAAGGGCTTGCTAGATGGAGCTGGCTCAGGATCTGTTTGCCTTATAGCTGACAGAATCAGAGCTAAGGACTTCATTTACTTTAAAGCTCCCTCAGTTTCCTCATTGATTAGGATATCACTTCTGGGAACAGTCTCCCTTACAAGAGTTCAAAGGAAGACAGTCCCTGAAACCTGAGGATATTTCTGGCCCATATGAGGCCCACAAGTAGGAGCACATCAAGTTTCCCCAATATCACGGAGGAACTTGCTGGTAAGGGTCTCCCTTGGGTAAGCTCATGAGCCTTGGGATTTTTATATGCCTGCTGCCACTAAAGCCCGTAAGCAACCTGGCCATCCTGTGGCAACAGTGTCCAGTTCCTTGCTTAAATAGGCTACTGTGTGGTGGCTGGGCTCCAGGGACTGAGTAAAAACCTGTCTCTCTGTTATGAAGAGAGTATAGTGTCTTGAATTGGGCATCCTGGGACCTAGAAAGCCTGTCAGGGCTCTGGGCTCCAAACAAAGAGGTGAATCCCTGCTTCCTGGGTCTTTTTAAGAAGGGTCTGGGCTTTTTGGCCTATCCTGGGACCCAAATTCTTCGTAACCTAGTCACTCCAGAAAGGCTCTCAGCTGTGTGCTAATCTTGGGCAAAGAGAGGTCCAGAATGGGTTGAATTCTCTCTGAATTTTATGCCCTTTTGCCCTGAAAAATGAGCAGCCCTGAGTAGGTAACCTGGGCCTGGCAGATTTGGGCCTTCTCTTGGGAGGCTGAAAAGGAAGGACTCAGTTTCCTCCCATACTTGGGTCTCTGTACACCCAGCATTAGATCATCTATATCATGTAAGCAGATGATGCCCTCTTTCTCAGATTCTAGCAAGTCTCATGCTGGGGCTAGGCCAATAAGATGGGGACTATTTTGAAACCTCTGAGGAGGACAAGACCCGTTAATGGATTTTCGAAGACAAAGAGGTTCTGTCTCTCGGGTGGCAAGGGAATACAAAACAAAACATCTTTAATATCTAAAATAGAAAAGCATCTGGCTAAGGCTGGAATCTGTGTAAAGTGTAGTGATGGGGTGCAACCAGATGTAGAGGCACCACAGCCTCAGTCATGAGATGTAGGTCTGAAACCAATCTCCACTTATGAGGCTCCTTTCTGACTTCAGGTGAGAAAGATGGGAGACCTAAGTGCCCCTGTTTGACCCAGTCTGCTCTTCACTGGATACAGGAACCCAAAGCCTGGGGTCAGTGTTCTCCTTTCATTCTGACTCCAAGCATTTTCATCTGTAGGAGGTCAGGAGAATTTGTTAATGCCAAATCATCAACAGCCATTACCCTTTCAACCAGACTCCCAGGGAGACCATGGTTCCTCATCACATCCCTCAAGGCAGGGGCTATTCTGCCCTTTCTGGGTGGCATATGACAGACAGTAGTGGAGACTGTGCATATATATTTAATGGCAAGTCCATGAATCTCTCTTACCAGAGCATAATCTTTAAAAATATTAGTGAATCACCTAAGATAGTCAAGGAACAGACTTCTGTCCAGCTCTAGTTACTAAAGGTAGAGCTATTTTGAAGACAACAAGAGGCATTGTGGTAACTGTTGGTTTTTTGGTTTTGTTTTGTTTTTTTTATCGGTACCAGGGATCAAACTCACAACTGTGCCCTGCAAGGCAGGCACTTATGCCACTGAGCTAAATCCCCAGCCCTGGTACCATACCTTTTTTATGCCCTCAGTTGATGGACATATAGGTTGTTTCCAAGATCTAGCTAGTACAAATTGTGCCTCTATAAACATGGGCACACATATATCATTGTGGTATGATATTTTTAATTCTTTTGGGAGGTTACCCAAAAAGAGAATACCTGGGTCAAATGAGACCTTTAGCCTTAGGTTTTTGAGGAATCTCCACACTGATTTCCACAGTGGTTGCACCAGTCTACGCTCCACAGTCAACAGTGAAGAAGGGTTCCTTTTTCCCCATAAGCATTTGCTATCGCTTGATTTCTTGATTATTTTATCTGAGGTGAAGTGGAATCTCAGTAATTTTTTTCCCCTCAGTGTTGTTTTAATTACAGCATTCAAATGACCAGTGATGTTGAACATTTTTTCACATATTTGCTGTTTATACTTCTTCATCTGAGAAGTGTGTATTCATTTCACATGCCCATTTTAGGACTTGGTCTTTAAAATCTTAGAGACCTGGTTTTTTTTAGTTCTTTGTATGTTCTTGATAGTAATCCTTTGTCTGAGGAACAGCTGACAAACATTTTCTCCCATGTTGTGGGTTGTCTCTTCACTCTGGTGGTGGTTTATCTTGCTGTGCAAAAGCTTTTCAGTAGGGTAAGATCCCAGTTATTGACTCTTTGTGATAGTTTCTGTGCAATCCGGGTTTTTTTCATAAAGTCTTTGCCTATACCAATGTCTTCAAGAGTTTTACCTACTCTATCTTCCAGCAGATTTAATGTTTCTGTTTTAGTATTTAGATCTTTGATCCATTCTGATTTTAGCTTAGTACATGGTGAAAGGTATGGATCCAGTTTTAATCTTTGGCATGTGTAGAGCCAGTTTTTCCAGCACCTTTTATTAAAGAGGCTGTCTTTCTAGTTAATCTGTTTGGCACCTTTGTCAAAGATATGGTGGCTTAGTGTCTGCAGTTGTTTATGAATCTACTAATCTGTTCCATTGACCTTCAGGTTTGTTTTTTGCCAGTACCACACTACTTTTATTACAATAGCTTTATAGTAAAATTTCAAGTCAGAGATTGTGATACCCTTGTCTTAGACATCTTTAAACAATCATATTTAAACATATTTTGTGTAATTTCAATTTTTTTTTATCAGTACCGACGATCGAACTCACGACCGCGTGCTTGCAAGGCAGGCGCTTATGTTGTATGTCGCTGAGCTAAATCCCCAGCCCTTAATTCTTAAGATTCTTCAAATTCTTAAGATTGCTATTCTGTTTACTAATAGTGAATACTTGTGTTTTGTAATTTTTTTTTTTTGTGAGATCAGTTACAGAGACAAACCCATGTGAACTAAAAGGCTTTTTTGTGTGCTTTGCTTACATTATTTCTACAGAAGCATCACAGACTCAGTACTAATCGGTGCCTATGTTCATTTTTCAACTAGTGTAAATTTGGATTTCTGTTCTATGCAAGTTTTAGGCCTCCCTGGGAATTCAACCCTTAGGAAAGTTTTGTTTTAATGTAGTTTTGATATAGGGGAATGACACTCCTGACCTACTATGTCCATGAGTTTGTGTTCTCTAAAATCGAAGAATGGATTTTAGGAATAACAGAGGTGAAGAGTATAATATATTTATTGAGAGAAAGCTTCTGTCTGAAGAGAGACAGAAGGGGTCCCGAGTGGGTTGCCAAAGACTGTATTTTCCAGAGACTTTTATAGAGCAAAATCGTGAGACTAGATGGCTCAAAGGTGGGGAAAATGGGAATTTGCAAAGTGGGCATAAAATGATCCAAACTTAATCCCTAAGGATTATAATTAAGGGTGTGCTTGTGTTTGTCTTGAGACCTGGCCCACAGCAAGAGGTGTGGGTCTCCTCTAAGGTCATCAGACATCTGGTCCTCTGTGCCAGCTTCCTCCAGGGCCTAGCCCTATCTGACTGCCTATAATATTTCTAACTGGCTCAGGTGCCTGTAACAGTTTTATACTTCAATACCCTTAATCTATTCCTTCAACTTCTATTCCTGGATAGACATTAAAACCCAAGTAGCAACTGAGCATGGTGGCATGTGCCTGTGATCCTAACATTCTGGAAGGCTGAGGCAGAAAGAGATTGAGGCAGGAGGGTGGCAAGTTCAACTCCAGATTAGACAATTTAGTGACTTAACATGACTCACTCAAACAATGAGCAAAAAACAAACTGGAGAGTAGCTCAGTGTGAAAGGCCTGAGTTCAATCCCCAGACCCCCACCACCACCAGTGAGTCAGTCACTTGCTGATTTAGGATCTAGTAACACTACTCCAAAGTTGATTTCAAGTCAGCTAACAAGATCTCTCTGATTTTCCTTTCTTCTTTGTTTTTGACATTCAGAGATTTTCTTTTTGTGTATGTTAATATCGGGTCCTGACCTAGATCCCTGATCTCCCAAACCAGTGTACGGTGGGGGTTTAAATAAAATGTGACAAGTTATATGATTTTATGGCTCCAGGAGTGTCAAAACCCTTTAGTTGTGTTCGAGACTCCAAGGGCTATGACAAAGACTTCTGTGGATCAGCCCAATTTTAGGACCAAGGACAAAAGGCAGGGAAACTGAGGAAAGTGCAGGCAATGAGCAGGACCTTGGGAGTCACTTCAAGGATGTCGCCAAGTAATGAATCAAGTCAATTCAGTAGAACTGTCTTATCATGAAGACATGATAGGGACAAGACTGTAGGAATAATTCTTGCAGCTGCAGTCTCTATCTTGTTATTTGGGGTGTTCACAGCTATGGCCAAGTGTTCACAGCTATGGCCTTGTCTTGCCCTTTGAGGTATCTCTGGCTTCACAGGCCACTACAGGCCTCACCCAGGACCAGTGATTCACAGAGGTTCACTTACTATGAATCAGCTCCCATCACCAGGCAAGGGGCTGAGGCCTAGGACAGACTCACAGATAAACATAAAAAGCCAATTAGTTAATTTTAAATACTGCTCAGAGCCACTGAGTAGTAGTCTCCAACATGTGAACTCTATGATTCTCACTCATTGCTATGTTTAACCGAGTCACTGCTATAGAAGGGGATTTGCTGCATTAGCTCAGGCTGCTGTGCTTACAACTGGAAGGCGCTTGTGGAATGAACTCTAAAATATTAGCCATCACTGAGAGCGAAGAAAGGAAACAAACAAAGCCATTGGGCTGGACTTACCAAACCGTATCCCCCCCTTATTTTTTTTTTTTTTTTTTAATTTCTGCTTCCGGCTTGCTAAGAAAGATGTCATGGGCTGGGTTTGAGGGTCCCCAAGGTTGAAATAAGAAACTTAACCCAGCACTTTAAAATAAAGTTTCCCACTGTTATAAGTAGCTAAATTATTTAGAAATATTATAGGCAGTCAGACAGGGCTGGGCCCACCAGAGATTAGTGCAGAAGATAAGGGTGACCATAGGCACATTTTGCTGAAGGTCCAGTCTCAGGACATAGAGGAAAGACTATACTCATTTACTTTCCCTAGAGAAGAACAGTAACGATTGATATTCTAAATAAGTATCATCTTGTGTAGGGGACTGAAACTTTTTTTTTTTTTAAGACAAAGTTTTGCTATGCAGTTCAGGCTGTCCTTGAACTCACTTTGTAGCCTTGGCTGGCCTGGGTGCTGGGATTGTAGACATGGCCACCAAGCCCAACCAAAACATTCTTAACCACCCCTACCAGGAAAGTGCTTGTCTGGCCCAAATGCTAAATGACTTGCTTCCCCATTTGATCCTCATTTAGTTAGTAATACCGAAGCGACTATATTTGTAATCTTATTAGTTGATTATAGTTCTGTCCCCCTCTCCTTATAATTAGACCTGCCTCACCTCCTGGTTTCACTCTATAAAACTGCCTAGGGAAGAGGGGTCCTTGGCCACCATCTCAGCACCCTTCTATCTTTCTTAGAAGTTTTCTTTCTCTCAGTAAATACTTCCTCCTCTTAACTTCTGTTGTTCTGGCAATTCATTCTTCAGTTTTAGAGGACACAAACTCAGCATCTAGGACATTGAGCAGGTTGAGCGTTATAGTTCCCTTAAATCACTATGATGGAATGCCTCAGGAAAAGAGGTGTGAGACCCACTCTAGCCCAGAGTACTGCTGCTCAAGGAGAGGAGCCACCATACTGTTGGGAGCAGGGGATTCTCTATGTGTTTTGGGAGGTGGGAATCTATGGAATTCAATCATCTATAGTCTTAATCTCAGTTTTAGTCTTAGTGAGTGGGAGAGGATGGCCCACCACATGAAATTATCGTTTATTTCCAGGGAAAATACCAAAAGGACGGTCCTTCCCTGGGTGAAAGAGGACATTTGCAAGTAAAAGGAAATGGGCAGACCCATTTACAGCCAAAACAGAGTTGCCAGTTTACTGTTAGGAGAGAAGGGAAAAAAGTAAGTAAACCAGACTGCAGTTTTTTTTTAAAGTACAATTGTTAAAATTTCAATTTCCTTGTCTCCTTTCTCCCTAGCTTTATTTCTTCTGTCCTACCTCAGAAAGGAACTTTTTTCCAGTATGGAGATTGAATCCAGGGTCTCATGCATACATTCTAGCACTGAACTAGGTCACTAGGTTTCTCCAACACAAGAGGCTGTCTCAGCCTCCTGAATAGCTAGGATTAGAAGACTGCCACCATGCCTCAGCTCAAAAGAGAGTAATTATAGGCAATTAAGAGTTTGTGCTCTTTGCTCCGGTCCGCCATCGATCGAGTAGCGTGCTCTTGAATCCGAATCAAACCATGTCTTCTCACAAGACTTTCAGAATCAAACGATTCTTGGCCAAGAAGCAAAAGCAGAATCGCCCCATTCCTCAATGGATTCGGATCAAGACTGGTAATAAAATCAGGTACAACTCCAAGAGGAGACACTGGAGGAGAACCAAGCTGGGACTATAAGGAATTGCACGTGAGCTACAGGTTGCATGCGAGCTGCAGGTTGCATGCGAGCTGCAGGTTGCATGCGAGCTGCAGCCAATTACCCATCGGAGGTCTCGATACTTTACTGATACTAGCAGATACAATGTGATAAGCACTAATGGATCAGCAATAAATATTTGAAACCTTAAAAAAAAAAAAAAGAGTTTGTCCACACCAGGGATTTAGCTCAGGGGATAAGCCCCTGCCTGGCATGTGTAAGGTCATGAATTCGATCTCTGGTACCCACCCCCCCAAAAAGGAAGTTAGACCTGGTGACATACAGCTGTAATCTCAGTTTATTGGGAGACTGAGGCAGGGGATCACAAGTATAAGGCCAACCTGGACAATTTAATGAGTCTCTCTCAGAATATAAAAGAAAAATCATGGTGGGGCAGGGTAGGAGTTGTGGCTCAGGAATAGAGTACTTGCTTTGTATGTACTGGGTTCAAGTCCCAACACTCTCCTTTTCACTCAGATATTTTAAGTAGATGGAGGTCAATGTATGCTAATGTGTGTATGAAAATACCACATGTGGGGCTGAGGATTTAGCTCAGTGGCTTAAGCGCCTGCCTGGCAAGTGCGAGGTCATGAGTTCGATCCCCGGCACCAAAAAAAAAAAAAAGAAAATACCACATGTAACCCAATTTTCTATTGAATTAATATATACTATAAAAATATAGGCTGGGGATTTAGCTCAGTGGCATAAGCACCTGCCTGGCAAATGTGAGGTCATGAGTTAGATCCCTGGTACTGCAAAAAAAAAATAATAATAATAATAATATATATGTACTGAAGAAACAGCAGGTACACCAGAGAGAGAACAAATCAGTGTCTCCTGAGATCCAGCCATGTTGAAAGTTGGGTGGCCCAGCAAGAAAGCAAAGAGCCCTCCTTTCTGGTAAGTGGTAGCATGAGTGAGCAGCGGGCACACCATGGTTCTAAGGACAGTCAGAGTTGACAGCAACTAACACACATAAATCAACTAAATGCTTGTATTGTTGGGTTGATTATGCTGACCTGGGGCCAGAGGTCTGAGCATCTCTTGGGAGGATGACTATGCAATATAGCAAATATGAGGAATTTCCTTCTAGCTTCTCTTTGAAAGCAAATATTGTTTTCACTGTTTGGCTTTGTTCTGATTAACTGTTTTGCTCTATTCAATATTCTGTTTTGATAGGTTTTATAATGTTCTGTTTTTGGTTTGATTTTGCTATACCTGATTTAATGGACAACTACTGTGAAGATAACAAGACATACTATGGCAGCTATTATTGTTATCCTGGTATCCTGCTCTGAAGTTTTGTACCAATTTCACTGTATTGTCTCGATTGGTTTGTTCTGTCTTGTTTTGTTGTATTTTACTAACTTCAAAATAAAAAAAAAAAGAAATATATATACTGAAAAAAAGAGCTTTCTTCTCATCAAAGAATGTAGGTGATTAGTCATGCCTCTCCAGCAGTCTGTGTTTATTTAATGATTTCTTTAGAAAAAACTGAGGATATCACTCAGTGGTAGGTCTTTGCCTAGCATTTACAAGACCCCAGGTTCAATCTCTGGTACTGCTAGTAGTAATGGTAATGTTATTTATTATTTTTAAAATATCTACTTAATATTTAGGTGCTAAAAGAGTTTTTCAGAGACAATGAAGCCTTTTATGTTGTTGTTTTGATAAGCTGTGAATAATATAAGAGGCAACAGCTTCCCTGTTAAACAAAAATAGTAAAGAAATGTATTTTCCAATGGTAGTAGAAGAAATTAACAATAGAGTCAGTGGAGAGATAACTAACGCACAGAAAGGATGCATAATCCTTCCACTTAGCCCTGGTTTTTATCTGCATAGGCCTTGCTCATAGGCAGAGAATGGGATTGTCTGTGTGTACAGTTTAAACAACCAGGGAGACACATTTAATCACATTGATGCTTAAAATGCTACCTTTTGCAATCTATTTCTTTATAGTTAGCAGAATCTCTTGAAGTTTATAGATATGTAAGGGGAGCAATATGTCAACTATCTAATTCTCCACAGTAAGTTATATATTCATTAATTCAATAAATATTTATTGAGTGTCCCCTGACTGCCAACTTTGAGATCATAAAATGAATGACACAGTATTGTCCTCAAAGAGTCTTATAGGAGCCAGGGACTTAGCTCAGTGGTGCAGTGCTTGTCTAGCAAGCATGAGGTCTTGAGTTTGATTTCAAGTACCCCCCCTCAAAAAAAATAAACAATCTCATAGATTAACACACATAAAAACAGATACCTTAACATTGCAACCATGCTGGCTATAATCCCAGCATTTAGGAGGCTAAGGTAGGAAGATACCAAGTTTCAGGCTGCCCTAGATCACACAGTGAGCTCAAGGCCAGCCTGACCCTGACATAGTGAGATCCTGTCTCAAAAGGAGAAAAAAATGTAGCTAAACCAGAGGGTGCATGCCTTTAATCCCAGAACCGAGAGGCTGAGGCAGGAGGATCAACATAAATTCAAGGCCAATCTGGGCTACGTAGTGACTTCAATGCCAGCCTGAAATACATAGCAAGACCCTGTCCCATAAAAACGAAACAACCACATCATTTTACTGGTATTATTATAATTTTGCTAGAAGCTCTCATAACATAAAAGAAACTGATTACATAGAACAGGGGAAACTGGCCCAGACTGGGAAACCTGGAAAGATTTCTTTGAGAAAGTAGCATTTGATGAATGATAGTTTCTGGGGAGAAGAATGATTAGAAATGATCCAACTAGGAAAACAGTATGAATGGAGGTTGAGGTTAAGGAAAAATTTTATACAAGGACATCAGACAAGATCAATGTGCTCAGGAAGAGAGATTAAGAATAGCAGTTAAGTGCTTGCTTTGGCAGACCATGTACTAAAACCGTAACAATATAGAGAAGGTTTTTGGCATTTCTTTTCATTTTAGGAAAAAATAAAACAAAATCTCATAGCAAAATAAGAGAATAACAATAGTTTATCACTATGTAGCCCAGGCTGGCCTCAAACTCATAGTAATCTTCCTGCCTCAGCCTCCTAAGTGCTGAGATTACAGACATGCACCACCACATCTAGCAAATTGTATTAATAATTTAGGCCAAATACAGTCCTAATAATCCAAAAATCCCAGGAGTTTAAGTTTTCCTATTGCTCATACTGCATTCCACCTCAGATAAGTTCAGCCCTATGGCACATAGGATTTTGGAGTAAGGACTCCTTTGGAGTCCTTACTCCAAAATCCACACTGAGGGTTATTTGGAAAATAATCAACAGATATGTATACATTTAAACTCAATGTGGGGCAATCCACTTTCTAGGGCCCTCCTGACTCTCTCAGGACTTGTCTCTCCCTAAATAAAATGTTCTACTCTTTAAAACAAACAAACGAACAAACAAACAGACTGTGTGAAGTAGTATCTACCTCTGTAACGCAACATCCTGGGAGGCTGAGGCAGGAAGATTCCAAGTATGAGCTGGGCACCCTAGCAAGACCTTGACTCAAAAAAAAAAAAAAAAAAAAAACCACAAAAAAATAGCAAATTAAAATAAATGAATAAAAAAGAACTGGAGGTGGAGTTCAGTGTAAGGCCCAGGGTTCCAATCCCTAGTACAAATAAACAAATAGGACACCTCTATTCACCAAAAGTCATTGGTTCAAATGTTGAAACAGTGCTTCAAAAGATTAAAACAGCCTGTAATCCCAGCACTTGGGAGGCTGAGGCAGGAGGAGCATTGTGAATTTGTGACCAACCTGAGCTACAAAAATGAGCTCAAGGCCAGCCTGAACTGCATAATGAGCCCTTGTCTCAAAAAGACCAAAAATAAAATAAATAAAATAAAATAAAATAAAATAAAATAAAATAGAACTATATGAATGCCTATCAAAAGTATGTAGATACATTCTGATATATTTGCACAAGGAAATAGTACTACAAAGCAAAGAGAATAATCCCCCATACATTTAACAATATGGATGAATCTCAGAAATATAATATTGCAACAAAAGTAGCCAGACACTGAGGAGTATATTCTATATGCAGGAATTCTACTTATGTACGTGTAACAGGTCAAAGTGATATGCCTGTGGGAAGATTGCTTAAGGTTATCCCTGGGCTAGAATGGAAATAGGAAGAAAAGTGAATTCCCCTGGCACTGATTATATTTTTGTTTTGTTTCATTTTGGAGATAGGGTCTTGCTATTCAGTTGAGACTGGCCTTGAGTTTACTATGTAGCCCTGTTGGCCTTGAACTCATGATGATCTTCCTGCCTCAGCCACCAAAGTGCTGGGATTACAGGTGTGTGCCACCACACCTGGCTCAAAAAACATTTTTTCTAAACATTTTATAGTTTTATGTTTAGGTCTGTAATCCATTTTAACTTAATTTTTATATGAAATATGACACTTAGGTAAGGTTCACATTTTTGTTTACGAATATTGAAGGAATGCAGGACCCGCCCTGGTGTGCCCATCACCATCAGAAGGCTTGCTTCCTGTGGGCAGCCAGCGTGTGGGATGGAGAACCATAAGGATATGCCCCTGCATGCCTATTGTCATCCCCATGCAGTGGGGTCCCCATGCAGCCGTGCAGGCCGAGAGAAGAAGCCATCCTGTCACTGTGCATCCATTGGGGAACCCTTGGTGCAGCCTCACAGGTCTGAGCAGGCTTGCCCCATGCCCCACTGCTTCCCTGGGAGCCTGGGTTCCGAGAAGCCCAGGTGCCTGCCTGGCCCATTCCCCTGTACTGTACAGGGGTGGCCAGCGGGAGAAGAGCCTGGGAGCCAGCTTGTTGGGAAGAACTCAGGAAAGTGTCGGGATGAAGGAGCAAAAGGCAATCCCAGACCTCCAGCCCACACAGAACAAGTCTGGGAGATAGAGATACAGAAGAAGGTGAAAATCTCTGAAAGGATAGCAACTGAAGTAAAGAAACAACTTCATGAGGTTGTAAAAGTATTCAAATCAGAAATAATACCTCAGGTAAAAAAAGAAATCATAAACATAAAGAATTGCTGAGCGTATTGAAAGAAGATATGGATGAAAAAGAAGAGTGTAGGAAAATGAAGGAAACCTTGAATGGACAATATAGGAAGGGGTTACAACACATGAAACAGATTCAGAGAGATATCCAGGAAATTAAAAACCCCATGAAAGTGGCAAAACCACTTGAAAGAGACTGAAGATAAACCTTTCTTTTATTTATTTATTTATTTATTTATTTATTTTATTTATTTAGTCCTTTTGAGTTAGGGTCTCGCTATGCAGTTTGGGTTGGCCTTGAGCTCACTTTGTAGCCCAGGCTGGTCTCGAACTCACAATAATCCTCAGTCTTTGTTCCTCAGCCTCCAAGTACTGGGATTACAAGCATGTGCCACCACACCAGCCAGAAGATAAACTTTCAGGCCTTGAAGACAGGATTGCAGCTAGCAATAATGAAAGAAAAGATCTCTTAAAAATAAATAAATGAGGAACTGGGAAATAACAATTCAAGAGCTGCAAGATGATACAAAGAAAAATAATTTAAGAGTGATAGGTGTCATCAAAAAAGCAGCAGTCAACACAGACCACATAAAGAGATTACAGAAGTAGTGGCAGAGAACTTCCTAAACAAAGAACCTGGCATTCAGATGAGTCAGGCATTTAGAATTTTAACTAGCCATGGCCAAAATAAATCTACACCCAGACATAATAATCAGGATACCAGAAGTTCAGCATAAGAACAGAATAGTAAAGGCTGTTAGAGAAAAGAAATAGATCACTTATAGAAGAAAACCCATTGGAATCATAGCAGACTTCTCAGCACAGACCATCAAGTCAAAATAAGCTTGGAGTAAAGTGTTTCAACTCCTAAAAGAAGTTGACTTCCAACCCAGATTGATGTACCCTGCAGAACTATCTTTCAAAATTGATGGAAAAATAAGATACTACTATGATAAAGAAGAACAAAAGAAATTCATTTCCATCAAACTAACCCTACAAAGAGCTCTGAAAGATATTCTAGGGAGATAAAAGATATGGTTTCAGAAATAGCAGCAGAGGGCAATTGCCAAACAGGGAAGGCAATTGAATAAAGAGGAAAGTAGGGGACCAACAGCAGGAGGACAGCATGGGCAGAGATGAGCCAGTGCATGCCAGTTGTAACCATTAATGTAGATGGCCTCAATTCACCAATAAAAAGAAACACAGGGAGAATAGATCAAGAAACAAGATCCATATCTCTCTAGAATGTGTGTTTCTTGTATATATCTAACTGGAAAGGAAATTAATAGATTGAAAGTCAAAGGAGAGAAAACAATGCCCCATGTGACACGAAACCAGGAAAAAGCAGGGGTAGTTTTCTCATCAACCATGGACTGGATAATAAAGATGTGATATTTTCATAGAATGAAAAGCTACTCAGCTATAAAGAAGGAAAATCTTGAGGCTCTTGTAAATAAATGTACGCAACTTGAGAGATCATGAAATGGTTTGGACTCATATGGGTGAATACTGTGTTATCTCCTAGTGTAAAAAGCTGAAGGAGATAGTGGGGTGCAAAATGTTAAATAGATATTATAAAAGTGATAGGGAAGAAAACATCCAAAAAGTGAAGGTGTTAACCATTGTTAATTTCCTCTTATCTTGTTTTTAATTCCTGTATTGTTTTCATAGGTTTTTTTTTAACTTTAAAGATAATAAAACCAAGCAAAATAAAATAGTAAAGTCAATCAGAACAAACCAATGTAAGTGAAACAGGGCTTCAAAACAATACAAAATTAACAATAGTTACCATAATGCCTCTTGTTGTCTTCAAAATAGCTGCAGATACCTTCAGACATAGTAAAAATCAAACAAAACAGAACAGAACAGAACCCATAAAAACAAAACAATGAATGCAATAAAGGACTTCAAAACAAGACAATAGTAAATCCAAAATTGCCACCATAATATATCTTGTTATCTTTGAAATAGCTGCCCATACCATCAGACATAACAAAATCAAACAAACCAAAATAGAATAAAACCCAAACCAACAAAACAATGAAAATGATACAGAACTTCCAAACAAGGTAATAGGGAATCAACAATGGCTACCACCTTCAGAAGGTGATCCCCAATAAATGCCACACTGCATATTGTTATCCTCTGGATAGATGATCAGACCACTGGCCCTAGACCTGCAAAGTCAGTGAAACAGCAAGATACAACAAGCGTCAAATTACATCTCACCTCAATAGCTATCCTCATAGCCTGTGTTTCTCTGCGTCAATCGGTCACTTATGGGGAGGAGAGGGAGGGTTGACTTTTCTTGTTTCCCAGCCTGTACAGGAAGCGGCTGGGGTCTGGCTGTCCCTGCTGTGGCAGCAGCCCATGCATGGCATTGATTTACAGGTAGGGCTTGCTTCTTGGTGACTGCTTGTTTTCTTCCCCCACAGTCTGCAAGTGGCACTGACTCATGGGAAAAGGCTGGGGTCTGGCTGTCCTCTTGGTGATGGCAGCCAGTCTGTGGCACTGGTTTGCATGAAGGGCTTGCTTCTTGGTGACTTCTTGTTCTCTTTCCACACAGTCCACAAATGGCCTGTTTTCATAGCTTTGTTAGGTTTGGTTTTATTCTGTCTTGTTCTATTTGATTTTTACTGTGTGTAATGGCATGGGCAGCAATTTTGAAAATAATGGAATGTGTTATGTTGACCATTGTTGATTTCCTATTATCTTGCTTTGAAGCCCTGTAATGCTTTCATTCTTTTGTTTTGATTGGTTTTGTTCTGTTTTTTATTGTATTTTATTATGTCTGATGCTATCAATGGCTATTTTGAAGAAAAAAAGAGAGATTATTATATCAATTGTTGATATTTTATTTTGTTTTGAAGTCTTGTATCACTTTCATTGTTCTGTTCTGATTAGCTTTATTCTGTTTTGTTTGGTTTTATTCTCTTTAAAATAAAAAAAAATTCAGGTAATTCCTATTCACTTAGTTATTTAATTAATTTTAATATGAGGTCTTGTTATGTTGCTCAGGTTAGTCTCAAATGACCCTGTCTACCTCAACTTCCTCAGTGCTGGGACTACAGGCACATGCCACCATGGTTATCTAGTGCTATAGGCAGCAGAGCTACATCGAAATATTATAGGCAGACACTTAAAGCTGGGCCCTTGAGGGAGCCAGGGCAGAAGACCAGATATCTAGCTGTTAAGAGTATTCTGGTGCAATAGAGAAGCAAAAAGTATAAAACAAACAGATTTATTGAGGACATGGAAAGGAGCAAACACCTCATGGCGGTTGGGCTATCTCTTTCAACTGGATACAGACAGGCAAAGGGTTATATTATATACCTCTGATTGGAAATGGCACATGGGGCGGGCATTGGTGATGTGTGAGGATCCAATTGGAATTCTCTGCTCATGTAAACAGGAAGGGGAGTTGCAGTTAGGGCTGAAGAAGCAGGAAGTGTTAAGCATTCCTGCTTTGGCCTTCTGCCACATTAGAGCACCACCATAACTGTAGAGTAATTTATACTAGGGCAAGAACCTTTCACTTGCAAACTTTGAGCACACAGATACCTCCCTTTGTGGGCCAGATTGCAAGACAAAAGACAAAACAAATGCACCCACATCCTAAGTATAACGTGAGGAAGCCAGAAAGACTCCCTGGGCAAAGACCCAGTTCCCACTTGCTATTAGCTCCCAATGTAATCAATTTTACTTGAGCAATCACACTCATAATCTTACTGGTTGACCATAGTTCTGTCCCACCTCAAGCCCACCTGCCTTGCAAGCCCCCACTTTTCCCTACCTTGCATTCACCTTACTTTGAAGTTTTATTTTACAAAAATTCTTAGAGAAGGCTAGGTCGTTGGTAATCCACTCCAGACCCTTTCTATCTCTCTCTTGGACAGAAACTTTCTTTCTAAATAAATATATTCACTTTTAACCTCCGTTGTTCCTAAAATTCATTCTTTGATTTTAGAGAACAGAAACTTGTACCAGACATCTTATAGGTTGGGAGTTTCTTTCCCCTAAATCACTAGTAAGCCTCATTTGGAAAAAAAAAATATTTTTTTGGCCTTTTTGAGACAGGATCTTGCTACACAGTTCAGGTTGGTCTACAGCTTGCTTTGTAGCTTACGTTGGTCTCAAACTTGAAATGATCCTCCTGCCTCAGCTTCCCGACTACTGGGTTGTTTTGTTTTGTTTGGCAATGCTGGGGATTGAATCCAGGGTTTTATGCATACTAGGCAAGTGTTCTACTACTGAGCTATATTTCTGGTCCTGGTAATTCAGTTTTAAATAATACCACCTGAAGACTAAGAATCAAAGTATTCAACACCTAATCATTCCATTTCAGGTTTTACACATGTAGTGGAAAAACTCAAGCCAGTACGCTTCTATTGTCATCATTCATTATTACAATCCACCATGAGCCAATACTGTAACTAAAATTTCTCGAGAACAAAATGTTTTGTAGACCTTTTTGTGTTTATTTTTGGTACCAATTTAACCTGAGGCCTCCTGGGTGCTAGGTGTGTGCTCTACCATTGAGCACACACATTTATCCCCAGTACTGTAGACTGTATTCAAGCCAATAACTACTAATATAAAGTGTATATTTGCCTAATTCTGCCTGCACATGACCCTGCTAAACATGTTCTTAATTTCCCTTGTTCACAATGACATAGGGAAATGTCCCAGCCTACAAGATGTTTGGTACAAGTTTGTGTTCTCTAAAATTGAAGAATGAATTTTAGGAACAACAGAGGTTCAGAGCACAATATATTTACTGAGAGAAAGAAAACTTCTGTCTGAGAGAGACAGAAGGGGTCCTGAATGTATTGCCAAAGATTCTATCTTTTCTAGGGACTTTTGTAGAGTGAACCCATGAGGTGAGATGGGTCCAAAATGGGGAAAAATGGAAACTCACAAGGCAGGCAAGCATGAGGTGGGACGGAACTATGGTCAAGGAATAAGATTAATTGTTCAGGTAAAATTGATTAAATTGGGGACAAATGGGGAAGCGAGTCATGTAGCCAAGTGGCCATGCTGAAAGAGCAATGACTCTTCCTGTAGCGGGTTGGGATGGTGACTCCTGGCTTCCTCAGGTTGATCCACACCTATTTAGAATATCAGTCCCTTATGTTTATACTTAGGGTGTGGTTGCATTTATTTTGCCTTTTGTCTTGAGGTCTGGCCCACAGCTGGAGGAGTTTGTCTCTTCCAATGTTGCAAGGTATCTGGTCTTCTGCACTGGCTCCTTCCAGGGCCCAACCCTGTCTGACTGCTTATATTTGTAACTGAGCTGAGTAATGATAGCACTTACAGTAAGTAGACATCGGTAATTGTTTTTCTGCTGCCCCACCTCTGAATTTGCATGCTGATTTCTTTGTTTGTTTGTCTTTGTTTTATCAAGGCAAGGTCTCACTATGCGGCCTAGGCTGGCCTCAAACTCACAGTCATCTCCCTGACTGCAGGGATTACAGGCTTGTGTTACCACACCCAGCCACCTGCTGATTTAGGAATCTGGTTTACTGACTCTTGTTGGGAATCAGACTCCTCTCTCTAAATGCAGAAGCCTGTTTGCTCACTAACTGCCTCATTCCCCAGATTTGGCCACCATGTACAGTGCTTTGAATGTTGAGCAAGTGATCCTGTGATGAAGGGGTGATGGATGATGTTAGATCTGTGATAGTTACAATACCCACAGTCTGAGATTGTGGCTGTGTCAGAGAGTAAAGGTAGCATATGCTGATTGCTTCCAGTTTCTCAATATTTGTGTACCAATAAAGCTGCTATGAATATGCACATATAGGTATTTACAGGACATATATTTCCTTTCCTCTTGGCTAACACTTAGAAAAATGGCTAGATCATCTCGTAGTTGTGTGTAGAAATTTCCAAGAAGCTTCAAGTTGTGCTGGACATGGTGGCGCATGCCTATAATGCCAGCATGCAGGAGGCTGAGGCAGGAGGATTGTCAGGAGTTTGAGGTCACCCCCTGGGCAACATAGTGAGTTCAAGGCCAGCTTGATCTACACAGGAAGACTCTGTCTCAAAAAAGAAACTACAAGTTGTTTTCCAAAGTGATTACACTATTTTACATTTTTACCAACAATGTAAGAGAATTTTAGTTGCTCTGTATTACAAGTCTACATTTGGGTTAATCAGTCTTTGATCTTTAGCCAGCCTAGTGAGTCTGTACCAGTATTTCCCTGGGGTTCTAATTTGAATCTTCCCAATGACAAAGAAGAATGTGCATACTCTGAGTGTTCATTTAACATTCATGTGTTTATTGGTAAAATGTCTGTTAAAAATCTTTGTCTTGAGCTGGGCATGGTAGTGCACATCTGTAATCCCAGAATTTGGGAGGCTGAGGCAGGAGGATCATTGGGAGTTGGAGACCAGCCTGGGCTACAAAGTGAGTTCAAGGCCAATCTGAACTGCATAATGAGACCCTATCTCAAAAAGACAAAAAAAAAAAAAATCTTTGTCTTGAGCAGAGCCATTGCTTAGTGCTAGGGCACCTGCTGAGGGTGTCTGCAGCCTGGTCTGACCCTAAGCACCAAACCAAAATAAGATTGTCTTTTGGAGAGGATGATTACTTCTTTCATTGAGTTTTTGTAGTTTCTTATATATTCTGTGAAGAAACCTTGCACCTTGTATGTGATTTAAAAATATATTTCCCCCTAGACTGTGGTCTTCTCGTTTGCCTCATATTTCCTCCCTCTTTCTCTTCTCCCCACTCCATACAGGGGGTGGAGCTCATGGCTACAATTGCTAGCCTTTTTTTCTTTTTTTAAATCAGATTTTATTGGTACATTTTAGATATACATAATGATCATATTCATCAAGAGAATTTGTATCTGCACATGATATAACAGCTCTTTTCTCCTCATTCCCTTACCCTCCTTTCATCCTTTTCTCTCCTCCCAATTTACAAAGGTTTTGTTTCAATCCCCAGTCCTTTTAATACTTCCTTTTATAATTTTGAACCAGTACCTCATTAAGTGCTAGGTTGCTCAACCTGATCTCAAACTTGCAGTCCTTCTGTTACAGGCAGCTAAACCAGTTAGAAATATTATAGGCAGTCAGGCAGGGCTAGACCCTGGAGGAAGCTGGTACAGAGGACCAGATGTCTGATGACCTTAGAGAAGACCCATACGTCTTGCTGCGGGCCAGATCTCAAAACAGAAGACACACATCTCTCAAAACAAATGCAAGTACATTTTTAAGTATAATCCTGAGGGATTAAGTCTGGATCATTTTATGCCCACTTTGCAAATTCTCACTTTCCCCACCTTTGAGCCATCTAATCCCATGGTTTTGCTCTATAAAAGTCCCTGGAAAATACAGAGTCCTTGGTAACCCACTCAGGACCCCTTCTGTCTCTCTTCAGACAGAAGCTTTCTTCCTCTCAATAAATGCATTCTACTCTTCACCTCCAATGTTCCTAAAATCCATTCTTTGATTTTTAGAGAACTTGAGCTCATATCAGACATAGGAGGGTGGGAGTTTCATTCCCCTATATCACTTCTTCCTCAGCCTTCCAGAATGCTGCAATTATAGATGTGTGCCATTATGCCTGGCTCTCCCGCTCTCTTAGGAGGTGGAGTTATTTTATAAAAACTACCAAAAGGGAGAGAGAGGGAAGATCAGTAAGCAGCAAAATAGGGAGCCTCTCTGAGAGAAACAGCTCAGATGCTGGAATAAAATATCCTGGAGAAGACCAGATGGAGAAAGATGGATCCTCTGGACCCAGGAAGAAACTAAAGGGGTTTAAAAAAGAAAAGAAAAGAAAAGAAAAGAAAATCGTGGCTGGAAGGCTCTAACCAGACTCGCTCTTAGCAGAGCTGATCCCATTGTATAAGAAAAGCCCCTAGAATCCAGAGACGCATGGTCAGGGTGAAGTTGGGGGTTGACAAACCCGAGGGCCTTGGCAGGAGGACATGGTTGCAGAGGGGAGTGGCATAGTGCAGAGCAGCACTCAGCTCAGAGACCTGTACTGGCTTGCAGTGAGTGTGAGGAACTCAGTCCTCCCATGGGAGTGGGCGACTGGCCATGCGACATTTTGGAGTCGGGAAAGACAAGCCCGGAATTAGAACTGCAGTGGCTTCATTCAGCCATTCCTAGCATAGAGCAGATTGGTGAGAATTGCTCAGACTGAGTCCCGCTTCTGTGTGCAATCTAATAGCCAAGGATGAGGTCTCTGAAGCCATCCCTAACCAGCCCAGGCTGCATGGCACACTAATGTGGTGAAGACTCCCAGAGCTTGACCAGCTCAGAAGGCAGGGGCCAGCCTGCCCCACCCCTGCTTGTACTTCTGCAATCATCAGCAGAATGGGGAGGGCAGCAATCCCTGGCCAGCATGCTTCAGAGTAATCCTGGCTAATACAGCAAGTGCTGGTGACCCCCGTTGTCCACTCATCTGGAGGAAACCAGAAATATGACAAGAGCAAGAAACAAAAGGAAATCACCAACCCCCAACACAAACAATACTGGCCTGGGGGAAGTAAATACAGAAGAATTTGGGGGTTACACATCTGTAGTGCCTGAAAAAGCAGCATCTGACATAAAGAAACAACTTCATGATATTATAAAAGAACTAAAAACAGAAATTCTAGTACAAGTAAAGGAAGATATAAGAAAAATAATAAAAGAAATGCTAAATACCCCTCAAGAAGACACAGATGGAAGAATGCAGGGACATAGAAAAAGGAGAGAAACCTTTGATGAAGAATATAAAAAAAAATCTAGAATACATGAAACAGATTCAAAGAGACTAGCATGAAATTAAAAACTCCATTGAAAGCTGACAAAACTTGAAAGAAACTAAAGGTAGATTATCAAACCTTGAAGACAGGTTTGCAATGTGTGATTGTGAAAGGAAAGATCTCTTAAAAATAACAAGGAATCAGGAAGTAACAATACAAAGGACAGAAGATGACAAGAGGATCTATAACTTAAGAATAAAAATTGCAAGTGAAGAAGCAGGGGTGAACACAAATGAAATACAAAGGCTATTTAGAGAAATAATTAAAGAAAACTTCCCAAGCATAGGAAAAAGAAATGATATTTAGATAAATGAGGCATACAGAACTCCAGCCAGCTATAACCAAAATAGATCTACACCCAGACATATAATAATCAAGATCCCAGAAATTCATCACAAGAACAGAACATTAAAAGCCATCAGAGAAAAGAAACAGATCACCTATAAAGGAAAACCCATCACAATCATGACAGATTTCTTGACACAAACCATCAAATCAAGAAGAGTTTGAAGCAAAGTTTTCCAAGCCCTGAAATACCTCCAACCCAGATTGATGTACCCTGAAAAACTATCTCTCAAAATTAATGGAGAAACAAGATGCTTCCATGACAAAGAGGAACTGGGGGAGTTAGTGACCACCAATACTGAAGGACAGTCGAGAGAGAGAGAGAGAGAGAGAGAGAGAGAGAGAGAGAGAGAGAGAAGACCATAATTTCAAAAACAGTAACAGAGTAGGCTCACTGAATGGGGCAGACAGTGGAGTGAAGGGGGAAAGTAGACAACCAATGGCAGAAAAATAGCATAGCAGAGATGAGGCAGAGAAAATTGGCCACAATCACTAACATGGATGGCCTTGATACACTAATAAATAGAAATGCAGGCAGAGTGGATCAAGAGATAGGGTCCAGCAAGATGCTCTATATAAGAAATATATTTAACCTGAAAGAAGGTTATGGGCTGAAAGTCAAAGATGAGAAAATACTGCTCTATGTGACAGGGAACCAGGAAAAAGTGGGGGTAGCTTGCCCATCAACTGCAGATTGGTTGGAAAGACATGACACTTTTATACAACGGAGAACTACTCCGCTATACGGTAGGAAAACCTTGAGGCCCTTTTAGGTAAATGATACAACCTGAGACAAAACTCAGGGATAAAAAGGTTCAGAACCACTTAGGTAAATAGTGGGTTTCCTCCTTAATCTACAAACAAAAGGCGTTAGTGGGATACAAAATGTACAATGCGGGCTGGGGATTTAGCTCAGTGGCTTAAGTGCCTGCCTGGCAAGCATGAGGTCGTGAGTTCGATCCCTGGTACCAAAAAAAAAAAAAAAAAAAAGTACAGTGCATTCTGGGAAAGTGAAAGGGGAGGAATTGTCTAAATAGGGAAGGCAGGGGACATTGGTAATCTTGTATCATGATTTGAAACCCATATTGCTTTCATCGCTCTGTTTAGTTTGGTTATATTCTGTTCCAGTTTGTCTACTTGTACTAGATTTGAGGGCATAGACAGCTATTCCAAATATAGCAAGATATACTATAGTAACCATTTTTAATTTCCTATTAACTTAATCTAAAACCTTGTATTGCTTTCATTGCCTTGTTTTGACTGATTTTATTTGCATCTGTCTTGTTCAATTGCCATCTTGTCTTGACTGACTTTATTTGAATCTGGTATGCTTGATAGTATCAAGTCTGAGAGTATAGGCAACTATTTCTGAAGACAATAAGATTCACTACAATACCCATTCTGGTTTGACTATTACCCTCTTTTGAAGTCCTATAATGTCTCCATTATTTTGTTTTTTATTGATTTTATTCTGTACTGCTATATTCAATTGTATTGTACCTGATGATACGGGCAATTCTATTTAAGATAACAAGAGGGCTGAGGATTTAGCTCAGTGGCTTAAGTGCCTGCCTGGCAAGCGCAAGGTCATGAGTTTGATCCCCGGTACCAAAAAAAAAAAAAAAAAAAAAAAAAAAAAAAAAAAAAAAAAAAAAAAAAAAAAAAAAAAAAAAAGAAAAAGATAACAAAAGACATCATGGTAACCATTGTAGATCATCTTGTATTGTGGTTTTAAATTATGTACTATATCCATCCTTTTGTTTTGAATGGCCCTATTTTTTTTCTCATTTGGTTTTATTCTTTTCAAAAAGAAAACTACCAAAAGCCTAATCAGTTATCCTAATGGTTTCCCTTAATTATTATATATGCATATTAATATAATCATCATTATTATTATTGAAATACTGAGGCTAGAACCCAGGTCCTTTGCACTGAGCTACATCCCCATCCTTTTTAGTTTTGTTTTTCAAGACAGGCTCTCACTAAGATGCTAGGTTTACAAGGCTGGGCTTGAATATTTGGTCCTCTTACTTCGGTGTCACAGAATACTGGGATTATAGGAGTGTGCCACCAAGCCTGGCTATGCAGATTATTTCTTAGGGTTTTTTTTGTTTTGTTTTGCTTTGTTTTGTTGTTGTTTTGTTTTTGAGGCAAGATCTTATGATATAGTTGGATAGGTTGCTTTTGAATTCCCTTATGTAGCCCGGGCTATTCTCCTGCCTTATAAGCCTATCTTGTACTGAATTACAGGCATGCATCACCAAGCATGGCACAAGTTCTCCTAAGAGCTGCTACAGAAATGTTTAATGTAAAGGCTTGGTCTGAATACAATGTACAATGGGCTGTGAAGGATGCAGATGATTTTCTCTCAACAATTATTTTCGTTCTTACTCCACTATTTCTAGTAAGTGATGTCTTGTCCTGGAAATTGGCCGAGATGATTGAAGCCCCAGAGAAAGTGCAAAGAAAGAAACCAAACCAGGCATGGTGGCACATGCCTATGATCTCAGCACTTGGGAGGCTGAGGCAGAAGGATAGTTTTAGGCCATCTGGGCTACAAAGTGAGTTCAAAGCCAATCCGAACTACACAGTGAGACCCTGTCTCAAAAAGACAAAAGAAGGAGGAGGAGGAGTATGTGGAAGAGGAGGAAGAAGAGGAGGAAGAGAGAAACAAAAACATCAAGAAAATATTGCAAAAGTTAGATAAATGAAAAGAATTGAAGGGATGAACAGGCTTTATAAGCAGAGAAAAGTCATTTGGAAAATTATGCAGTTTTGGAAGGACCCCAATGAACTATCTTTGGATTTCATGGGAATTATTACTGTCCATATGGGAGACTCATTCTGGAATCTTTTGGGGGGCAGGTTTGAGACAAGGGTCTCACAGTTCAAGCTTTGAACTCACTAGCCCAGGCTGGTCTTTTTTTTTTTTTTTTTTCCCAGGCTGGTCTTGAATACCTGGCAATCATCTTGCCTCAGCCTCCTCAGTGTTGGGATTGTAGGCATGTGCCACCACCCCTGGTTTCATTCTGGAATCTGACTTCAACACTGTAGTAACTTTTAGGCCTGGGCACAGATGCTTGTTGATGAACACTGGCAATTATTATATTAGCATTGATTATATTGGTTGAGCATCATTGATCTCTAACCCAGAATACTCCAAAATCCAAAACTTTTTATATAAATATGATGCCACATTGGAAAATTTCACAGCTGAGCTCTGATGAATCTCAGTCAAAATACAAAAATGTGTTAAATTTAATGCACGTAATGTATTAAATGAACTAAAATATATAAAATTTCTTCCAGGCTGTATGAAACAAATGCATCTTGAGTTCAGTTTTGGGTCCCCTCCTCAAGATGTCTCACTATGTATGTGCAAAAATCCAATATCTGAAAATATGTAAAACATTTCTGGTTGCAGGCATTCCAGAGAAGGCATATTCAACTTGTAGTACAAATTCTTCATCACCGACTTAGTCACTTGCCATTTTGTAGCTACGTTCTGAAATAAAAACCTCTATGGAAACAAATAGCTTTACAGTAGAAACTCTATTCAAATAGTAGTTTATAGCAGGGTCCTGTTCTGGACAAAGGATGTTATGAATGTCAAAGTCAGACTTGTTCTCTCTGCAATGAAAAGTTTGCTTGGGCTTAAAAGACATACAGTATATTAATCACATCTTGTATCATTATTGCTTATTTCTTGGAATCATTTCTGAATTTCTAAAAGCAAAATAATATTAATAAATGTGTACATCTATTTACTGTATTTTTCTGGTTTTAGCCATTGAGACAGCTGGTAATTTTCAAGATATTCTGCCTTTTTTAAAACCTAACTTTATAAAGAATTGTCTTATTTACAATTATCTTATCTACAATTGTAGAGTGTGACCTACTAGATGTAATAATTTTCATACTTATAAATACTATCACTTTCTTAGAGATGGATTGTTGAATAACATTAAGATTTAAAACTTGCAGTAAAAATGCCAAACAGCATAGTACCTTGGAAGCAGTTTTTTCATTTGTTAAAATTGTGAAATTTGTTACAATGTCTTACCAGGTAATCTGCTCATTATATGGGTAACACTTTTGTTTTTATTATATTATTTGTTTTAATTTATGTGGGAATGATGTCTTGTACTTTTTGGTCTAACAGTTTGAGGTAAAAATTTAAATGTAAATTAAGGAACTCTTTTTTTTTTTTTGGTACCGAGGATCAAACTCATAACCTTGCACTTGCCTGGCAGGCTGCTGAGCTAAATCCCCAGTCCATTTTTCTTTCTTTCTTTTTTTGGGGGGAGTATTCTTTTTTTAAAAAAAAGAGAATTAAGTCAAACAAAATAAAATAGAATAAAGCCAATCAAAACAAAACAGAAAAAATGATACAGAACTTCAAAATAGGATAATAGGAAATCGACCATTGCTACTATACTTCTTCTTGTTATCTTAAAAATTGCTGCCCATTCCATCAGACAATAAAATAAAACAAAACAGAATAAAACCAATCAAAACAAAACATTGAATAAATCAAAATAGTAAAATGAAGCAAAACAAAACAGTGAGAATGTTATTGGATTTGAAAGACAAGACAAAAGCAAATCCCCCATAGTTACTATATTGTATATTGTTTTTTTTGTTTTTTGTTTTGGTACCGGGGATCGAACTCACAACCTTACGCTTGCCAGGCAGGCGCTTAAGCCACTGAGCTAAATCCCCGGCCCCCAAGTATATTGTTATCCTCAGATGCTCAGACTACTGACTTTAGACCTGTAAATCCAATCCAATAATATAAGCATTAAACTGTTTTTGTATTTCAGTTGATATCAGGTCAGTCTGTGCTCCTCTTAGTTAGCATGTTGCTTATGGGCTTGGCTCTTCCAGCCTGCACAGCAGCTGGCTCACAGGAAGGGTGCATCTTGTTTCTCCTCCCAGCCCACAGTTAAGGAATTCTTCTTTTTTTTTTTTTTTTTGGTACCGGGGATCAAACTCACGACCTCGTGCTAGCCAGCCAGGCACTTAAGCCACGGAGCTAAATCTCTAGCCCCCAAGTTAAGGAATTCTTAAAGAATTAATATTTAATTCATACCTCATAAGTGGTTAATAAAGGCCTAAAATTTGGAAAAATTCTGTTAGGCATGGTAGCAATTGTGCAAACAGGATAAATTATGTAAAAATTAGACATAATTAGTTATATTAAGTAAAGAATCTTTTGATTAAGTAGTATAACCAGACCTTTTGACTATTAAACATGGCTTTTCTATATGCATGGCCCAGTAATTTTATTTTTTAAATTTAGAAATTTATTGTTTACAAGTTTCATATAGCTTCAGTAATTTTATTTACTGCAGCATTTAATAGTTTATTAATTTTTCAGCACTTTCCAGTAATGAATTTTAAGTTACAGTGATTATCTAATAGCTCTAGTTTAAAAATAAAACTAGGTATACTTTTTTTGTAAAGAAAAAAACCCCACAGATCCTGAAGGCAGTTTTTTTTTTTTTTGGTACCGGGGATTGAACTCATGACCTCATGCTTGCCAGGCAGGCACTTAAGTCACTGAGCTAAATCCCCAGCCCCTGAAGGCAGTTTTTTGAATGTTATGTTGACAGTTGAGTTTTACAGCACACAAAACAATTACCTCTGAAAAGGATGGCAACTTTTTTCTAACTTTGCCATTGATGAAAAGCCTTTTCTGTTTAACAAGGAATGACTGCTCTGGTATAAAAGGTAGAAAACCCTATTGGAAATAAGCATAACTTTGCATTGCATACTCAGAAACTGTTTGCTGAAACCCCACATTCATTTATGAAGAAGAGAGGGATGGTAGAGAAAAGTCTCTCAAACTAATCAATTCCTTATCATCAGTATAGATCCAGAACTTCAAACAAAGTTTTAAGAGAGAAATAAAAAGTCCACAAAACTGAGAAAAATTATTAGGTTTTTTTTACAACCAATTTACCTGATGAAGAATTACAGCTAGTCTGATAGACAATCCTATTTTGGTAGGTGACCTGAGAGGAGGCCTCAAAAGTTTGTATGTGCCAGGCGTGGTGGCACACGCCTTAATCCCGCACTCCCAGCTCTTGAGTAACAGACACAGGCAGATGGCTGTGACTTTCAGGCCAGCTTAGGCCACAAAGGGAGTTCAAGGCCAGCCTGAACTACACAGAGAAACTCTGTCTCAAAACAATTTTTTTGTTTATGAGCAAAGACCAAAGAGAGATAGATAATGTAAACTGAGCTGTCCCGACAGTAAGGAGCAATCGAAGTTGATGTCTATTGTGAAGGATATTCAGGACCAAGAAGCAGCCCAGAAATACTGATAGAAGAGAAGCTGTTGATAGTTTCCAGCTGAAACTACAGATTAATTCACAGAAGTGGGAACAAATATATTTACAAAGCTGCATATTTCAATTGGATTTCCCAAAGCATCTCTTAAAAAATAAGAAAAGGAGACTGAAAAGATGTTCAACTTGGCACTGAACTTTAATTTACTGAGAAAGTGTCATAGCAATGCAACAGCAAGCCAGGAATGTGGCCTGTCAACAGAAAACTGTGAACTGAGTATTATATTAGGAGAAGAAAATGATGAAATTTCAGTAATAAATAACAAAAAGAAGAATAATCAAGAAGTTATGACCTTTAATCATCCCGTATTATCAAAAATTCCCCTCTAAATATTGGTAGGCACTTTTGGCCTCATTGTCATTTAATAGGTCAGGGCACTATGAATTTTTACACCCTGTTTTTTCTCTCTCTGTCTTTTTGAGACAGGGCTTCACTATGTGGTTCAGGCTGGACTTGGGTTTACTTTGTAGCCCAGGCTGGTCTCAAACTTGCAATAATCTGCCTGCCTCAGCCTCCTGCATGCTGGGATTACAGGAGTGTACCACCACGCCCAGCTCCATGTTTCTTCTCTTGTGCTACGTTATATATTTAGCTTTTGGGTGATTTATTTTTATTATTTCTTTATCAACAAAAACTATTTTTGACCTTCAAATATCAGATAAGATTAGGTAATGAATGAAATATTGTGATTATTTCTTCAGAAATTTTAAGTGGTTGGACTTCCAGGAAAATGGCAGAGTGGTAAGCAGAAGAGAAAGAACCTGTCCAAGTTTTGGTGCACAGACCCTGCAATACAGCAACATGAGAACGAGAAGGAGGAAAGAAATGGGTCCTATGTACACAGGAAGGATCCAAACTGAGACTTTCAGCCCGTGGAGAAAGAGAATTCAGGAACTTAGCAAAAATAAGAAAGCCAGGGGCATTGGCACTGTTGGCTGGGGAGAAATAGCAAGGGAATCATGCACTCTCACCCTCCCCGCCCCATTTGCCTGTGGAGGCCCTACTGGCCAGGGAGAAGGAGCAAAACAGCTGTGCAGCCTTCCCGTGTGCCAGCAGAGGTCCTGTCAGCCGGGCAGAACCAGCGAGGAAGCCACCTCTGCCCCTGCCCACCCCACACCTGGAAGCAACCAGATGTGACACAGACTGAGATGATAATAACCGATGCAGGGGAACAACTTGACATTTATGCTGTTTGATTGGCTTTGTGTATTTCCTAGTGTCCTATCGCTGTTTCATTTCATTTTACTGTTCTGTTTTACTACCTTTAAAATTAAAAAAAAAAGGAATTTTAAGTGATCAACTTCATAGATTTGATCTTTTTGGGTTACTTATTTTTTGTTTGTTTGAGACAAGGTCTTGCTATGTAGCCCAGGCAGACCTCAAGTGCTGGGATTACAGAGCCTAAGCCTGAGGGTTACTTCTGATCTTCACTTTTTTTTAATTTTAATTTTTACTTTTTGGTACTGTGGATGGAACTCATGACCTCACACTTGCCAGGCAAGCACTTATGCTGCTGAGCTAAATCCCTGGCCCTGATCTTCACTTTTTAAACGAACAATTTGGTGAAAAGCTAAAAAGTAGGAAGATCAAAGCCATGATGATGCTTATCCGTTAATGATAACATTTTTTTTTTTTTGTCTTTTTGAGATAGAGTCTCACTATGCAGTTCAGGCTGTTCTCAAACTAGCAATGATCCTCCTGCCTTAGCCTCCTGAGTGCCGGGATTACTGGTGTGAGCTATCAAGGTTTAATCAGCACTGATTTTCATTCCCCTGGGATACTATTATTGGTTCTTTTTTTTTTTTTTTTTTGGTACCGGGGATCGAACCCACGACTTCACGCTTGCCAGGCAGGCACTTAAACCACTGAGCTAAATCCCCGGCCCCTCCCCTGGGTTACTATTATTGCCAGAGTTTGTCTTTGAACTAGTAAAGGATGCCTGGCTTTCCAGTGGAATTCTTCAACTGATGACTATGTAGGTTTTTTTGTTTGTTTTGATTTTTTGAGACAAGATCTCACTATGTAGCCCAGACTAGCCTCAAACTCATGGCAATATGCCTGCCTCACAGTTAGACAGGGCTAGGCCCTTGAAGAAGTTGGTACAGAGGACCAGATGTCTGGTGACCTTGGAGGAGACACACATCTCTTGCTGTGAGCCACATCTCAAGATAGAAGACAAAACAAAAACAACCACACCCTCGAGTATAATCCTTAGGGATTAAGTCTGGATCACTTTGAGAAGCCTTGAGTCACCATCCCAACCCCCTATAGAAAGAGTCACTGACCTGACTTGCTTCCCCATATGTCCCTGATTTGGTCAATTTTACCTGAACAATTAAACTCATTGGTTGACCATAGCTCTGTGCCACCTCATGTCCATCTACCTCGAGTTCCCAGTTTTCCCACTTCAGACCCACCTCACCTCATGGTTTTACTCTATAAAAATCCCTAGAAAATACAGAATCTTTGGCAACCCACTGGGGACCCCTTCTCTCTCTCTCTCTCTCTTTCTCTCTCTCTCTCTCTCTCTCACACATAGAAGCTTTCTTTCTCTCAATAAATATTTCTGCTCTGAACTTCTGTTGTTCCTAAAATTCATTATTCAATTTTAGAGAGCATGAACTCATAGCAGACATATGGTAGGTCAGGAATTTTATTCCCCTATATCAAGCACATCTTTTTCTCAGTTTTGCCTTTTTTTTTAATTAGAAGAACATGATGTTTATTATTCCAAGACTGAAGAGAGAAGTGAATGAGAGACTAGATGGTAAGAAATCTTTACACAAATGCAAATGGAAAAAGAGATAAAACTTCAGGATGATTTAGTAAAATATATTTGGAAGTGAAATAATATGCATGTGACCATTTTATAGTAATAAATGACCTCTCTACGTACTTTTTTTTGGTTTTTGTTCTTTACCTTGTTTTTTTCTTAGTTATAGATTAAAACAGAACTTGTCATCCAAGGTACAGGCATGTTTAGGCTATTTACAGATAGATCTTGGTGTAGCTTACTAATCAAAAATTCTCTGAAGAGCTAGCTAACTGATGCATGTCTGTGATCCTAGGTACTTGGAAGCTGAGGTAGAAGGATTGAAGATTCAAGGCCAGCCTGGGCAATTTAGCAAGACCATGTCTCAGATACTTTTTTAAAGGTGGCACATGTATCTCAATGCAAAGCTCTTCATTATTGGAAAAAAAAAAGCAAAACTTTTTGAAATTTACCTAAAATGTGTGTGTGCATGAATACTTTTCTGGGAATAGGTATCCATGGTTTTTGTCTGACCTTAAAAAGTGGCTATTGTCATAGAAATATTTAAAATCACTGACCAGAGTATAAAGCCTTGATAGAAGAGAGATAGAGCAAAATGTGATTTTGCAATCAGTGGCCATTGGTAATATTAAAGAAAATAGTTTCTGAAGAATAAAGAAATTGGAAACCAGTTCAACAGGAATTATTGGGAACTTGGCCAAGAGTCCCAATTGTCAGTCTCAAGAATGTGGCAAGAAAAATAAAAAACATAGACAAGTATCATATTCCAACAATGGCTGGGAAGTCAATGTCTCTGGATCCGACCCCCTCACTCCCAAAGCAGACTCTATTCCCTCTATACCAAGAATAGGTGGGGCTAGTAAAGGATCACAGTTCATCTGAAGACTCACACTCAAGAGGGCATAGATAATGTTATGCTTAGAAGTATCTTGGCCTTGAGTATAATCTTGAGATGACTCACAAAGGGGTAGATGATCTTATTCTTAGAAAAGTCAATGGGAAATCTCAGATGGGTGGTACCAATAATCCCAATTCTTCCTTTTATCCCATAGGAGAATACGTAAAATTAGCCATTGTGAATTCGTCCCCAACAAGGAATGAAGGTGTAAGCAGATTGTGAGAGAGTAAAGATAGCAAATATAGATGTTTCTTCTAGAAATATATGCATATTAATTAATGAGACAGCTATATGATAATTTGAGGAGTAGTAGGATCAGCAGATAAGTTAGTTTTTCAGTACTGGGGATTGAACTCAGGGCCTTCACATTGAGTACATCCCCAGCCCTTTTTTAATGATTTATTTTGTGGCAGAATCTTGCTAAATCACTAAATTGTCCAGGCTTGTACTTGAGATTTTCCTGCCTCGACCTCCCAGAATGCTGGAATTAGAGACCTTTCCTGCCACATCTGGGTTCCTCCCCTTCTCCTCCTCCACTTCCTTTTCTTCTTTTTCTCCTCTTCTTTCTTTTTCTTCTTCCTCTTGTTTTGATAGGAGATACTTGAACATATTTGAAGAAGAGATGAAAGGAGAGTAATTAATAGAGGAAGTAGGTGGGAAATGTTTGGATAGTAAGGGTTTATGCTGAGGTAGCAACTCCAAAGTACTAGTGACTTAAAACATAAACATTTATTTCCTGCTAATACAGACTGTGTCATCAATTGCTCTTTTCCATGTGGAGATGCACTGGTCCAGGCTTCTTCAATTTCTGAGCTCTTTGTGACTGAAGGGGAAGAGAAACTAGAGAGCGGTGCAGGGAGGTCCTGCTGCCACTGCACTGAGGTGACACTGTTATTTCTCATGTTTCACTAGGAAGAATATTAGTCTCATGACCATGCTTAATTGGCAAGCAGGGTAAGGAAGAACAGAAGAAATATGAAAAAAGATATGTGAGCACAAAATTACCTAATACATAAAGAGATCAAGAAAAATAGCAAGCCAGGTGTGGTGGTAAATGCTGGTAATCTCTGCATTAAGGCAAGAGGATAGCAAGTTTGAGGCCAGCCTGGCAATTTAGCAAGACCTATGTTAAAAAGAAAGAGAGCAAGGGCTGGGGATGACACTCAGAGTGCTTGCCTAGCACAAGTTCAGTTCCAGGTACCAAAAAAATAACAATAACAAAAAGAAACTCAGAATCTTAAAGTTCATCTTGTCTATTTGTATAACAGTTACATCAATAGCATTGTCCAGTCTTGCATTTGGGGGGCTTTAAGACATTTTGATATTAAAATATAGCCAGCAGAGTCCATGCCTCCCATTGTCAAATTCCATACAAATGAGGTCCAGAGGATGTCACATCTGAAATCAAATTCATTTGCCCTTGATATAGTCAATTACTTATTGTGGATACAGGGTCTCACTATGTAGTCCGGGTTGTTCTTGAACTCTTGATCTTCATGCCTTCTGACCCTTGAGAGTCTGTTTGTTTTGTTTTGTTTGGTGGTACAGGGGTTTGAACTCGGGGCTTTGTGCATGCGAGACACGCACTCTACTACTGAACTGCATCCTCAGCACAGACCCTTGAAATTTAAACTTTTATGAACTTGAAGGAATCTGCCTGCTGCCATCCTAGACTGAACAGAGATCATGCTAAACCTTCCCCACAGCACAGCTGCACCTCATAACTCCTATCACTATTTGACCCTGCAAAGTAGCAAACGCTACTTCCTCTTCTTTCCCAAGCACCATCCCAGGGAACCACAGTCCCCGGTGCTATCTCCAGCCTTGTCCTTGGCAAGTAGCCTCAACTCCCTGTCACTGAGCTCTGTCTCTCATGACCCTATAAAAATACCTTATCACCTGTATGAGGGGAACCAGTCTGGTGTAAGTGCCAGGGAAGTCCCTCTCGGGTCTGCTCTGAAATGAACTTGTTCTGTTGAGCTTGTAACTTTGTTTTTTCCTAACAGAACTTAACATCCAGAATTCACCATCTCCATATTTTAACCAGTCTTCCTTAGAGTGTTTTTCCTGGTTCTGGGGATTGAACACAGGGAAAGGTGAGTCACACCCACAACTCTTTTTATTTATTTATTTGAGACAGGGTCTTCCTCAACTGCTCAGGTTGGGCTTGAACTTTTTTTTTTGTCTTTTTGAGACAAGGTCTCACTATGCAGTTCAGGCTGGCTGTCTTTGGATTCACTTTGTAGTCCAGGCCAGCCTTGAACTTGCAACGATCCTCCCACCTCCCAAGTGCTGGGAGGCTCCCATGTGCTACTATGTCTGGTTTTGGGCTCAAACTCTTGATACAACAGCCTCAGCTTCTAGAGAAGCTGATTTGAGCCATCATGTCTAGCTGGAGGGATTATTAAGATTTACATAGGGTTGAATTTTTTTAAGCCAGGTACAATTTGAACAGAAATTGTATCAGTTTAATATCAGGCCCTTTATTATTTCTTCTTCTTCTTCTTCTTCTTCTTCTTCTTCTTCTTCTGCTTCTGCTTCTGCTTCTGCTTCTGCTTCTGCTTCTTCTTCTGCTTGTTCTTCTAATTTAGTTTTTTGGTTTTTTAAACAGCTTTTTTTTTAAAAAACAAGATTTTGTCATGTAGCCCAGATTGACCTCAAACTTGCAATTCTTCTGCCCAGAGTCCTGGGATTACAGGTGTGAGAAACACATTGAGCTTCTTGAAAATCCAAAAAAGAAAATGTAGTGACACACAAAATTACTACAGCATTGGGCCGGGGATTTAGCTCAGTGGCTTAAGCGCCTGCCTGGCAAGCGTGAGGTCATGAGTTCGATCCCCGGTACCAAAAAAAAAAAAAAAAAAAAAAAAAAATTACTACAGCATTGCTCTTATGCCCATCCGAGTTAGAAAAAGCCTCACATTGTGGGTTTTCCTAGGAAAACATGTGGTTAGAGAGCATTACTTGATGATGTCAAGAGTGAAAAGTGAAATTGGTTGGTGTGGTACATTCCTAGAGGCTGAGGCAGAAAGATCGCTGTTTAAGGCCAACCTCTGTTACATAGTGAGTTGAAGATCACCCTGAGTTGTCTAAAACAAAAGTAATTAAAAATAAATATTAAAAACACAAATTCTTGTGTCCTATTTCTGTAGAAATTATTCAGTATCTGGGTAAAGCTCCAAGAATCTGTCTTTGTTTTTCAATGCTGGATTGAAACCAGGACCTGTCCACTGAACTATATTCTCATTCCTTCTTATCTTTTATTTTGAGGCAGGATCTTTTTAAATTGCCCAACTTGGAATCTTCCTGCCTCAGCTCCTAGAGTGTTAGGATTACAGGTATGCACTACCATGCCTACCTAAGAATCTGCATTTTTTTCTCCCCTCAGTTTGTTTGTCTTGCCTAGTGGATTTCTTCTGCTGGGGTTCATGGAGTTGTAGTCCTTATCTCTTTCTAGAATGTCCTTCAAAACACTTTGGAATGCTGGTTTTATGTTCATGAATTTCCTCAGGTGTTCTTTGTTATATAAGTATCTTATTTCTCAATGGATTTTGAAAGATAGTTTTGCAGGATACATCAGTCTGATTTGGCTTCAAATACAAGCTCTCCTTGACTTGAGGGCTTGTATTCAGAAGTCAATTCTAATGGGCTTTCTTTTATAGGTTATTTTTTTTCTTAGCAGCTTTTAATAGCTTATTCTTATTTTGAAGTGCTGGAATCTTGACTATGATATGCCTGGCTATGGATTTTTTTCTCATGGCTAATGGGATTTCTATATGCTTCAGATATCTGTATGCCAAGTTCTTTCTCCTGCCAGGGAAGTTTTCTGCCATGACATCTGTGAGCAGTTTTCTTGTTTCTTTGTGCTATCTCCTGCTCTTTCATTGACTCCAATCAGTCTTGTGTTGTTCTTCTTTGCATCACCTTGCAGTTAATGGATTGATTTCTCATGGTCCCTTGCTATTTTTAAGAAATATTTCCCTTCATGATCATTAACCACAAGCCTTTCTTCTCTGAGATTGTGTGCTCATGTTGACTCATTCTGATTTGAATACTTTCACTGGGATTTCTTTTAATGAGGGAAAATCAAAACATAACAAAACAGAACAAAGCAGATCAGTAGAAAACAATGTACGTGACACAGGATTTTAAGGCAAGACATCAGGAGATCAACAGTGGCTACAATAATGTCTCTTGTTTTCTTCTAAATAGTTGTCTATATCTTCACAAACAATGAATTTATAAAAAACAAAATAGTATAACACTGATCAAGACAGAATAATGAAGGCATTACAGACTTTCAAAATCACACAAAAGGAAAATCAACAATGACTGTAATGTCTCTTGTCCTCTTCAAAATAGCTGTCCATACCTTCACATATGTTGAAATTAAATAACACAAAACAGACTAAAACCACTCTAAACAAAGAATAAAAACATTACTGGATTTCACAGCATGATGATAGGAAATCAGCAATGGATACCATAATGTCTCTTTTTCTTCAAAGTAGCTGTTTGTATTATCCTGCAAAATACAACTGATTCTCATAAACTGTTTAGGAGAAGTTCTAGGCATGTATAAGCTTCCACATGTACATCTATCCTTTCTGCATTGAAGGGAAAACAAAATAAAATACAACAAAACAAATTACAAGAAAAACAAGAAACAAAAAATATAAATAAGCAACAATAGCAAAGAACCCAAAACACTGATGAAATAGGCCTTCAAAACAAGGTGGTAGGAGCATAGCTAAGATTGTTATTTTCTTTTTTTTTCTTTTTTTTATTTAAAAGAGAATAAAACAAAAGGGGGCAGTACAGAGCAGATCAGAAGAGGTCAACATAGGCAACACAGTACTTTACATGAAGACAACTGGACATCAACAGTAGCTAACACCATATCTCTTACTCTGCTATCGTTGAGCATAGTTTCAATTACAATAATATCAAACATAACACAATAGTATAAAGCCATGCATAGAGTGAAAGAATTACAGGGCTTTCTGAACCGAAAAACAGAAAATGATTAATGGGTATTATAATATCTCATTTTTGATAAAAAAGAAAAAAATTTGTTTGAACTATCACACATATTCAAATTCCAATGAGACACAATGTGGTAGACAGAACCAATGGTAATAGAACAAAAAAAAGCATGGTAGGACTTCTAAGAAGGATAATATTAAATCAGCAATAGCTGTCATAATGTTTTCTTCAAAACAGCTGT
>PVJX010007974.1:0-67867 GCA_004027295.1 Dolichotis patagonum | reverse complement strand
GCTAGTTTGACAGTGATGCTGTTAACTGAAAAAGGGATCCAAGGGCATGGTAATGAGTTCAAATATGGACACACTGAATTTTCAGTGTCTGAGATGCATTGACAGCAACTGTGGATAATGTGAATGACAGTAACAAACAGCATATGTAGAGTTTCCTGTTCTCATGTCTGACCTGAACCCTTCAGTGATCTTATCCACCCATATTCATAATAGCCTTAATGAAAGAGGTATTGTTTTTATTCCCACTGTGCAGGTAAAAAAACTGCAGCACAATGTAAGGTCACGCTGCTGGCTGGGAATAGTGCAGATCCAGAAGCGTACATCTTTATTCATTGTTTACCACAGACCATGGACCTCCAGTTTCAGAGGATGGCTGGTCTGGACACAAAGATGTGGTGAGGGATGACACTGCTGGGACAGACCCTGCAAAGTGAAGTGGGTGCTTTTTGAAAGAAACTGCTTTGGTGGCATAAGAACATTATTGTTAAAGATGCAGAGTTGACATAAGGTATGACTGGGAGGAAATCTGGTAAGAGGATAATCTTGTAAAATCTCTGAGTAATGGCTGGAAGATTGACAGTATGTTGATTTGATACAAAATTTGTGTTGCAAATTTTAGTTAACAAAGTTTCTTCCTACTGCCTTCAACTGCTTTACTTGAGGTAAGAAGATAGGAAGTGTTATTATTGAGGGTACATGAGAAGAATGAACATGGGAGTAGAATCCTAGCTAGACGTCAGAGGTGTAATTTAACAAAAGCATACACTGAAAGAGTGTAGATTGCAAAGTACCATTTGGGTCCTGGAGCTGAGTTAGTAACTTTCAATTAACTTTTAGGGTGGCCCAGCCTGGTATCTAAATAGAATGAATGGCTGCTAATGATTTTTATGCTCCATAATCTACCTTAATTACACCTAGAATAAGTTTAACACCATGGCTCATGGGTCTGGCTGTGCATCAGAATCACCTAAAGAGCTTTAAGATACTGCATACTTAGGCCTCATCCCAGCAAATTTTGGTTCAGTAAATCAGGGTTTGGATAGAGAAGTGCACAGAGGCTTTTAGTGCTGCTTTACTTTTTGACTAATGCATTCTTAAAATAGGTGCACTTCTGTCAATTTGATGGAGTGACATAAATATTTCTTTTTCACCCTACAATCAGTGAAATTATTTCCTATAAAGATATAAAGAAAAAAAGTTCACAACAGAGCTAGCAAACAGCAAACTGACAGGAAATTTTGAGGCTTTTCTAGAAGACACTGGGAGATGGAATAGAGAGAATAAATAGAAGATGGAATAAAAGAGACAGAATAAAAGACCCAAAAGCAGCTAGCATGAATTGACTGAGGTGAGCATCATTCTTGGAGTGGGTATAGGCATAAACAAACTGGCGCCATCTAGTGGAGATCAGGAGAAAGCCTCGGAGTGATTGATTATTGGGATAATGAAAAGACAGTGTTCCCACCAGCTTTTTTTTTTTTTTTTTTTTTTAACCAGGGATTGAACTCACGACCTCACACTTGCAAGGCAGGTGCTTATGCCATTGAGCTAAATCCCTCCCACCAGCTTTTTAATGCCAGGCACCTGCTGGCAGCATTTGTCTTCAGGCTAAAGCTGAAAGAATGGTTCTCAGAGTATAATTTGAGATCTGCTTTGAGGTGTTCATCCCAGGCATTGGCACTGAGGTGAGACAGACAAGCAGAAAGTACCTTTGCACTTCCATAGGGATTGAGGCACATGGAACTCCAGTTAAAGCCTTCGATATGTTGATGGAGGGATTGGTCACCCACTTGTCTGTTAACCCAGTAGGAAGCCTAGCTGTTTGCTTGTATGCTTACTCTTGTGCATACAAGCAATTCCACAGACTGGATTTGAAATCAAGGGAGAGGCCAGCTGTAAAAACAGATCTTCTGGGATGTGTGCTGATCACAACATCCTGGTGGTGGACGTTTGGTGCAGGCAGTAGCTTCTTAGCCATAATCCATGTTGATCATCCTGGGTTGACTTAGTGCCTGTTTGTAGAGGGGAGATGAAATAATGAGAACAAGGATGACAGGTGCTGTTGATTTCTATGCAGCCCTTTTCATTCTTACTTGTATGATTTGAGACTTAGAAAAATTCTGACTCTTTAATGGTACTTTTATTCCTAGTTTATAAATAAGACGGCCAGGGATTTAGCTCAGTGGCTCACGCACTTACCTGGTAAGTACGAGGTACAAAAAATTTTTTTAAATAAATAAATAAGACAGTTAAAGCTCCAGGAAGTTAATAATTAAGAAAAATTGTTCAAAGTTTATGCAAATCATACAGGGCAGAGTTAGGGTGTGCAACTAGATTTTGGTGCATCAGACTATATACTTGTTCTACTCTATACATAGTTTCCAATTTACCTAATTTCAGTTATTTGATAAATATCCATTTCTAGGAAACAGAATAGACTAGATCTTTGGATAAAATGTGTTATATGTGGCAACATAAAAATGAAACCAAAAAATATTGAAAGGTTTTCTTAAATAATGGCTCCTATGTTGCTGAAATAGCAGTAGAAAAAAGAATGGGGGAAAATGGGCTGAGGATATAGCTCAACTAACTGCTCAGTGCCTGCCTGGGAAGTGCAAGGTCCTGAGCTCAATTCCAGTACTACACACAGACACATACACACACACACACACACACACACACACACACACAAAAGAATGAGGGTGTCATTAACATGGGCTGAGGGCTTCATGCATGTTAAGCACACCCTCTACTATCAAGGCACACCCGCATCGTGAAGGACAATCTTGTGTAGTAAAAAGAGGTTAATTTAGGGATTGGATTGTAGGTTGGTAGAATGTGTATTAGTTTCTTCAGGGTGCTGCAACAAATTATGGCAAATGTAGTTGTTTACAGCATTTTCTTATGGCTCTGGAGACCAGGAGTCTGGAATCAAGGTGTGAATAGGTTTGACTTCTTCTGGTGGCTGCAGGGCAGATTCTGTCCCTTGTTCTTCCAGCTTCTGGTGGTTACTGACATTCCCTTGCCTTCTTGACTTGTGGCTCTATCACCCCAGCCTCCTTCTTCACATTGCCTCTCCTCTGTATCTCTATACAAAGATCCTTTTTCCAAATTAGGATACATTTAGAGGTTCCAGAGGTTTGAACGTGTGTGTATCTTTGGGGAAGCATTCAGCTGACTACAGGATGCTAAGTGTTTCATTTTTCATAGTGAAATAAAAGCTCCTTGGGTTTTACAGGGCCTGTAAGCCCTGTGATATCTGTTTACTTGGCCATTGGAATGCCTGTTCTCTAGAGGGTAGGTCTGTGTTATTTTTTCTTAAATACCAAAAAGTAAAATTGCTAGTTTGAGAACCAGAGGTTTTCTTTTACTTTTCCTGTGCTGTTTGTGATGGTGTTTTCTGTGACTCTGTCTCTCTCTTCTTCAGCTTCCTGAGCAAGATATTTAGATTTTTCATCTTAGAAATGACTATTGAAAAGAGAGGAAATGAGGAAAAGAAAATACAAAAAATTTGGTGTGGTTTTTGTATTCTTTAGTCATGAGAGGAATGACAGGTTTACTTGGCTCCAAGGTTGGAGAGAAAGGTAAAATCCTTGGGGAGGAAGCAGAGACTGGGCTATTTGTTTTTGAGTAACTCTCTTCCTCCAGTTTGGAGATGGAAAAAAATGGAAAGCCAGAAGGATTATATAAGGTCGCTTAGCAAATTGTTGGCTGACCCAGCGTTAACTCTCAGGGCTTCTGAGTTCTCTGCTCTGAGCCTTTGACTCACAGTGCATCGCATGGAATTCTTACTCCATTAATCTTTGGCTGTCCGGGAAGTCTGTGAGGGTTTTGACACACACAGCCGCACATATACGTGGGGGAGGTTAAGCCTGGATTTTGTTGTGTTCAATCCTCATTAAGTACATGAGTAAAAGAAGTGAATGTTGTGATTGCATAATTCATGATGTCTGAGTTGGCTGGTGGCATGGTGTCCTAAGCAAATGGATCTTTCAATTTCATAGTAGTGTCAGTGGCTGGCAGTGTCTTTCTTGAACCCAAGCAGATTTCCTGAAGGATTATTATGGCTAGAATTAGTGTATGTAAAGTTATATTAGAAAAGCTTTAAGAAAACAGATAATGATTTCTGTTTTTGCCTCTTAATAAAGATTTGTCCCAACCTTTTAGCTAAGAGCATATTTTCCCTTTGCAGACTTCGAATATGTTTGTGAGGTGAGCTCTCCAAAAATTTGGTAGATTCAGAACTATTTGGGAAGCTAGAGTAAATACTTAAGCAAAATAGTCCAAGGAAAATTTCCTTCCTCTCAGGAGCTGTTGGTAGTTCTACCAGATAACTGTCACAATGTAAAGTTCAACTGCCTGGCAGTTTTGCCAAATTTCACAGACTTCTAAATGACAAACAGACTTTAATACAACACATCTGTAAGTGGCATTGTGCTTTACATCATTTTGTGTTTGGAGTTAATGCCTTTTTCTTGAGTAATGCTTATTAAATCTAATATATTAGATTTCTTTTTATGTTAAGCACAGGACTGAACCACAAGTCTTAAAAAGTCTACATGTGATGTTTTCTCATTTGACTGCATAAAAACCTTGGCCTTGAGGTTTGTTGTTACTGCCTGGGAGAGTTTTCAAAATATGTTTTTACTTTTATCCCATTGAGGAACTGAGAACACTACTGGTGTGTCTAAAGGGAGAGGCACATTGGCAGTTACTTTGGCATTTATACTTGCCAACCTTTTGGCACTTAGGCTTGCCAACTCAGTAGGCCAGTAATAATTTGGAATATGTCTTGTTGAGTATAAACTTTGGAAAACATGAGCCAAAGTTTCTGAAGATTTATCGGATTCCTTGTTTGATCAGCATGTGGACCTCAAGTCTTAAGTTTTGTTTTCAACTCTCGCTTGGGCAGGAATTTGCAAAGCTGGTAGGCATCTGAACTAAAAGGAATCTAGACTTACTGTGGTATCTGCCTGTCTCAGACAAGGCAAGTGGGACCCTCTGCCCAAGGAGCCTAGGGAGGAAGCATCCTCAAGAAGAGGAGTCTTTTTCAGATTACAAGTAGTAAAATTTAAGCTGTAGCACCAGGGTGTTTGGCATGTTAGACTGGTTTTCTCCAAATGCATTTCTTTGGGTTCCTTTCAGCTGTAAAAGGTGGTCTCTAGTCTTGCCTGTATAAACAGAGAAATAATCTCTGGAACTCACCTATCTTTTTGTTTCCCTACCTGGCCCCTCATGCAGTTGATTTTCCTCCTCTGGCCTACAGATGTCTCACTGCTGTGTTGCTTTGCTATTGCTTTGCCACATTTGCCCTGTGCACCATCTAGCCTGACTCAACTTTCATTAAAGACAGTGAATATCATTTCTTCTGGGCCCCAAGCTCTTATTTCTTGTGCCTGAAAGTAGATATGGGCTTCTTGGGTCAAACATAAATGGAATCTACAGATTATTTGGTTTCTAAGAGTGCTTCTAGATATAGTAAACAAACATATATTTCTAAACAAGAAGAAAACTTGTAGGTAAAGACTTGATAATAGAAGATACGTTAAAACATGGCTTACTATCTCTGACCCCAAGCTTGTTGAAGTGTTTTCTTGTCTTTTCTTCCCACATTTACCAAAAAAGTTACCAGAGTTGAGAACCTTGTGAGATACATTCAATTTTAGCTCTATCAGTGGGTGCAAGGAAAACAGTAATTACCAAATTTGGAAACTGATGAAGGTGTCATTTTGACAGTACTAAGAATTGAAGTTTTCTGTTTGCATTACTTGCCAAAACACTTACAGTTGAGGAAGTAGGATATTTTCAAAGCTTCATAGCTTGACCTTGACTTCGGAGGTGTAAAAGTCAGTCAGAGGATGTGAAATGCTCAGATTACTTTAGCTAAGTATTCATAGCGTCAGTTTTTTTTTTTCTAGAGGTGACAGAATGGGTCCTTGTTGGAGTAAAGTAAGAAATAGGAGTAAGCATTGCATTCTTGAATGACATGGTAGCTAGGTTATAGTGTTCCCAAAAACTTAAAAATTTCCCTTGGGGTGTTGGTTTGCATTTATATATCTTAGAAACTGTCATAATGATATGTGAAACAGCTGTGCTGTTTACAGAAAAGCTAGAACATTGTGTTAGTAAGTAAAAGCCCTCCAGAGTAGGAATCTACTTAGTCATTCCTGACAGTGGTTATTATGTTTATTTTTCTCTTCACAGTTATGTACTAACAACCTCCCAAAGCTATAGTTGTCCTTACATTTCATTTTTCATTCTTATAAGATAAACTAAAAATGCAGGAAACAATTGTGCACTATTTATTAATTAAAATCTCCAGGAAATGGGATACATTGAAAAGTGCTTTTTAAAAATAGTAATTGTAGATTGCCACATGGAGATTGCATGGAGAGACCTATGCCTACCCCTAGCTGTTGGTGGCACTTTTTGAGCCTCCTGCCACTTTTGCAGTGGAGGGCGGAACCCATACAGCCTGTTTTGCTTCTGTCTTTTGCCTTAGGTTTTTCCTTTGAAACCTCAGGAGTTTACTTAATCCAAGCTTGTCCTAAAATATGGAGCAATTATCTTTCGCTCCATCCATGGGGCAGGAGTGTTGATGATTAAGTACCCTAGCTTACGAACCCCTCACAGGGGCAGTTTTACTCTTGCTCAGAAGTCTTCAGTGGGATGGAACCCCATCTACCTACAGTAATAAATTGGTAATGCATTCTTCATTCACTTCTTCTTATTCACTGATTCACTCTCATCTCCTTTACTTCTATTTCTTGAGATCCTCTCCTGAAGTCCTTGTATTAATTGCTTTCCCGTTGCTGAGAGCAAATACCCAACACTTGCCACTTAAAGGAGAACAGGTTTATTTTTGACTCAGTTGGTTGGCTGGCTCCAAGGCAGAAACAGCGTGGTGAAAGGCCCTGAAGGAGAAAAAGCTGCATACCCCATGGCAGCCAGGAAGCAGGAAGAGAAATAGGGATAAGAATACACTGCAGATCACATCTTTGGTGACCCACCCCTTTAACCATCCTACACCTAACGGTACAGGAATTACTGCTGAACTAACTAATGGATGAATCCACTGATGAGTACCACACCCCCATGATCCAGTCATTTTCCAAGCACATGACACTTTTGGGGCACATTTTAGTGGTGAATCATAATGGTTTTTATCTTAGGTTCTGCTTGGGGGGAAGGCAAATTAAGAAGGCATGACAGAATGAAGTGTCTAGAACAATCTCTTTTGGCATAACTTTCTGTAAAGAGAGTTTTTTTTCCAGGTGTTTTTGTTTTTCAATTTGGATGCCAGAAAGATGGAAAGATGTGTTTGTTATGGTCACGCAAAGAAAAAAAAAGATTTTAGGAGCCCTATATTCAGATGGCAAGAAGCACATTGTTTTTACCCCATTTTCAGTGTTGACTTGCCATTTGGCACCTTTTCAGAATCTGGCACCTAGTGGCTCAACTCCAATGTTTTGGGGCCAAGCCCTCTTTCTGAAGACAGTTAATAACTGCTAACTTGACAGCAGTGAATTAGAGGAAATCTGAGTCTTATGTGAGTAGGTTCAGAACCACATATATAAGATTGTAATGAGGAGACAGTGAAAAGTCCTGTGGTCCACCCTGTTTCTTCAGGCCAGGAGAGAGTACAACCCCTCTTCTAGCTGTCCCCTTAGAGAGCAACTCAAAGGTATTGTACTGTGAACTCATCAGTCTTCTGGGAAGACTGCTTTCCTGGGCTATCCTCCATTCAATCTGGATATTTGGTTTTAATTGTTATTGATCAGTAAGAGCTAAACTGAATGTCCAGAATGGAGCTGTTATACTCTGGGGCTGATCTCTGAGTTAAAGATGATGAGCTGCTCAACTCCAGTGCTTAGGGGCCAAGCCCTCTTTCTAAAGACAGTTTTAATAACTGCTAAATTGACAGCATTGCATTAGAGGAAATCTGAGTCTTACCGTGAGGGGGCTCTTGTCAGATATTTTCTAATATAATCGAAGATTTAAGGATCAATAGGACTAGACATGCAGTTTATTTTTGGAAAGAAATTGAGTGTAATTTGTATTGCATGTGTTATCCATAACAAATTTATGAGATAGTGTCAGTTTGTATAGCTACACCAATCAACTCCCCACCAGAAGACATGTTAAAATGATATTTCAAACAGATATTACTAAGATTTTAAATGAAAATACATGTCATTTTATTAAATGAGTTTTTGAAAAATTTTCTCACATTCCTTGTTATGTCTTTGCATACAATGATGTCTTCGTGATGTAGTTAGCTGTTTCCTTTTCCTTTGACTGCTCACTTGAAATTGTAGCTTCTGGTTGGGATCAGAATTTGAGAGTGAAAGGAGTCAGAATGTGTTCCATGTAAATTCTTGTGCTAATGATGGGATTAGTTCCAGAACTCTGAGAGCTTGTTCTTGGGTTAGCAGTGTTACTGGGTGTAGCAGGCACTATGGTGGATGTCAAGGAATTGGTGCAGCACCATCCAAACTCTGTTCCTTTGGCAGCTTATGTGCTCATCTGTGTGAGGGGAACACAGCGTGGTTAGTGCTGTGGTGTGGCAGCAGCAGTCCTAGGGTCTGGAAGACCCACAGGACAGACATACAATCTATGGCCGGGGAGAGGTGTGCTTGGGGCAAGTATTGACAGGCAGAAATGTCTAAGCTGACTTTTGATGACTCGTAGGAGAAAACTGGGCATGTAAAATGAGGTATTGAGATGTTTTGCAGAAAGTAGTTTCAAGGTGCACAGCAGTTTGGGACAACAAGTATACGAGTTTTAGGGTCCTAAAGTATGGTGTGACTGGGCAAAATGGTACAAGGGATGGTAAGGGATCAGGATGGGCACACCAGAAAGTAGCTCTTAGGTGACCTCTGATCCCAGAGAAAGGGCAGCATGGATGTTGTTTCGGCAAAGAATCATATGATCAGAGTATTTTGGTACACAAATAGAAAGATGTGTGGATCATGAGAGGTGGTCACGGGTAGAGAGAGAATGACCAGAAGAGAAGCTATTGCAATAATACGGGGAAAAGTTAGAGCCTAAACTCTAATTCACTGAAGGGATTGAAGAAGAGGAAGGCTTCAAAAGATACAGAGGGAACAGTAACAGTCAGGAAGGATAAGGGAGAATAAGGAATGGCCCACACTTCTAAATCAGGCACCTGAATTGATAGTGCCATTCTGTTTTATGTACAGGGACTTAGCTTTAAAGGAGGTGGGGATGAACTCATTATTGGACATGTCACATCTAATGTATATGAGCCATGTGGTATCTAAGAAGAGAGGTCTGATAGGCAGTTGATTTGAAAGACTCAATATGTGGTTCTGGGAATTCCAGACCTATATTTAATTATATTTAACTGGATATATTTATTTATTTATGGATTATCAGAAAATGAGTGGTAGTGTTCTGGGCTATTTGAGAGGTGGCCAAATGGGGAAAAGCTCGCAAAAGAAATTGAAAAGAATGACCTGAGAAGTAGAGGAAAATCCAGGGACAGCCCACTCACAGACACCAAGGAAGAGGAGAGTTTCTATCAGAAAAGAGATGAGCATTGTCAGATGCCAGTGAGACTCTGTTAGTGAGACTCATTAGAGACCTTGGCGAGAGCAGTTTGAGCCAGAGATGGAGATCAGACCAGAAAAATGAAGAGTGAATAGGTTAAAAAATTAAGACTTAGACTGTAGTATACTCTCTGGATGTTGGCTAAAAAGGGAAGATAGAAATAGGGTGATAGCTAGAAGAGGTGAGGCCAGGGAAGTGAATGGGACTTCAGCATCTTTGTGTGTTAACAGTGACATCCTGAAGAGAAGTGTGGGTTGAAATTATAGTTCAGACAGCATATGGAGGTAGGTTCATATCCAGCCAAAGATACTGATAATCTGAACTCAGATGAAGAGATCAACCTTAGAAGAAGGAGGGTACCTCTTTGACTAAAATGGAATGAAAGACTACTTTGGTGGGTAAGACAGGAAATTGAAGAAATATTAATTGTTTTGTTTACTTTTTGTGGAATAGAGAGTGAGATAATTTTTTATGCCAAAAGAAAGAGATTAGGTAAAGAATTTTGAGATTGGTTTTTTGGTGAATTGAGGAAAAAACTGACACTAGATATGCAAATAATATTAGGAAGTTTTTATGGACTGGATGTTTGTATCTCTGAAAATTCAAGTGTTTGAGTCTTCATTCCCATGGGATAGGATTTGGAGCCCTGGAGGCTTTGGGAGGTAATTAGGTCATTAGGATGGGGCCTTCATGATGAGATTAATGAATTTGAAGGAAGAGAAACCAGAGCCCTTTCTGCACACCATGTGAATATAGTAAGAAAGTGGCCTTTTGCATATTAGAAAGCAAGCCCTCACCAGATACTCTGTATGCTGGTGCCTTATTTTAGTCTTCTGATCTTCAGAACTGATAGAAATAAATGTTTTTAAAACCAATCTATGGTATTTTTTAAAAAATGGCAGCCTAACATAACTAAAACAATGTTATTGAGAGATCAGAGGAGGCCTAAGTTTATGAGGCTACATCTATATAAGTTTAAGCTTAAAAAAAAAATCAGTCTGTTACCTACTGCAGTATAGGGCAGAAAGTTTTTGGGTGCCACCAGGATGTGGGAAAGATTCATATATTGAGTAAAATTGGAGGCAAGTAGGGCCTGAGAGCTCAGTGGAAGAAAAGGAATTGAATGTAATTGAGAAGGAAATTTAGAGGGATAAACAGAAGCTGCCTCCTTCAGTAAGGAGACTGGTTTATCCATCCTCTTGCTGCTGTGATTCTTCAGCTTTTCTTTGAAAAAAATATGACAGTAATTGTCTTAGTTATTTTTCTCATTGCTGGGACAAAATACCTAAAACCCAAAGTTCAAAGGAAAAGGTTTATTTAGTTCATAGTTTGTAGAGGTTTCAGTGCATAATTGGCTGGCTTCACGGCAGAGTGACACATGGCAGAGGGGCAACAGTTCATGGTGGCAGAAGGCAGCAAAAGCACAACCAAACCTAACGGTGTCTTTTTGCCTGTTTTATACTCTGTCATTAGGCTACTGAGGTTGGGGTGGTGCCAAACCAATCAGTAAATTGCTCACACAGTCTTGATCCCAGCATCACACAGTCTAAATTCAGCCACCTCTGAAAAGCCCATCCTGTATGACTGCATGAGGCTTTGGGGGACATCTAGACACAAACCACAACAGTGATGTTAACTTACAGCCAACAACCTCTAATAACCTCCCATTACAATTTTAATTTACCTTGATTTCTAGATTCAAATCTTTAAAAACAGTTACATTTTTGGTAAAAATTATTTGGTTAATTAAATAGATGAAATAATTTTATGGAATCAGTTTCAAAAGACGAGTCTACTCTCCAATGAATATATATAAAGAAATGTTTTAGAGAAGGTTATAAAGATGTATAGATCCTCTAGAATGAATACAGAATATGGTACACACTGACTTAAGGTATTGCCATTAGAAATAGAAATATACAAAAGGGAAAACATTTAGGTTGTGGGTCTCATTGAAGCTGTGATTCACCGTCCTTGTGCATGGGTACTAAGTTATCTGAGTTAGCAGCATTTGTAATGACACTAAATTTAGAAAATGAAGAGGAGAAAAAGTGCTGGTGTGATGATTTACAGTGTTATACAGCTAATGCCAAGGTGTGAACGTGTGACCTTGTGATTACACTTTTGGATATGTGTCCTCGTTTGCTAATTGTAGACACTAGTTTTGGTGTACTTGATAATGCTTTTTAATTTTACTTAGTTCAAAGTGTCAACAAAGTCTGTTTCTCTAGGATGTATCACCGCAGCTTATTATTATGTAGACTTTTCTAAGCATGATGTCTGAGGTAGAAGTGATCCAAAGCCAGGCAAAATCGCCCTAGAGAGAAATAAACAGAATGAAATAGTGTTCACTTTGCTTCTGTGAACCCAGCCAAGCCCAGAGACCGAAGTGCCCTGTGCTGCAGTAGTATACATAAAGAATATTCATGGCCATATGAAGATTTAATTTTTGAAGTTCAAATAGCCTATCCATCATTGCCAATTAATTGGTACCAAGAGCCCAAGATGGTTGGTGTGGTAATGCTGATATATTGTGGAGGTTATCTGTAGAACAGGTAAAATTAATTAACTCATCTGATCTTGTATTTTACCTAATTTTGAAAATCTGTCCCGTACTTTTCTTATTTGAAAATTGGGGTGCATTTTTTTACTCTTAAATTTGTCAAGGATGTTAATTTAGCCATTCTGTCTGATTCTCCTGCTACTGTAGGTGCTGGTTGAGTATTTATTTAACTTGATGCTCTTGTTCCATCTTTCCTTTCCAGAATAGTCTCTGGTGGGAGGGGATGACTACTTTCAGCACCTGAGAGGAAAAGGAGCAATCTCTGAAATAACTCTTGCAGATCTTCTCTAAGAGTTCAATTTGTGACCCCCCCCAGTGAGGGATTAGTCTGCAGGTGGCTCTCAGGTCCAAGCAGTGCTAGCAGAGTCTGATTGGCCTGGCCTATTCTTATGCTAGTAGACTGCAACCAAATGGCATTATACCAGAGTCGACATACAGAGAACATTTCTCTAACATCAGGCAATCTTTTTCCCCATATTTCCCCCATTAGAATATTAGCTAACCTAGGTCAGAGTGTGAACTAAGGGTACTGTACTGCCTAAGCCCAGGGGAGTGATGGCAGACTTTTTAGAGAATGAGTGCCCAGACTGCAACTCCAAAGCCACTTATTTATTGCAAAGTGCCAGCATTGCAATTAAACCTGAATGCTTAGCTGCTGGGGTGACTTGGCTCATGTGCTAACAGAGAGGGCTCTGTGTCTCTGCCATGACACATGTGTGATAGGTTTGCCTAGGGCATGTCAGGTTGATAAATAGGCAAAATATCACTCAGTATCAGCAGCCAGCGTCTTCCAGGATGGTGTGCAGTAGCATGTGAATGGAGTAATTCACAATTTGGATTAAAGAGTTAGCTGGAGTTTCATTTTTGTAAATTTTGCTATAAATGAGTATATATGATGGTCACTTATCCATGCCCATAGAATGCAGACAGAAGCTCCCCTTGTGAATTCAGACAAAAATGCTCATTTGATTTACTGTGTAAACAGTTCTTCAAGTGATCAATATATAAGTAAAAGGTTTGTCAGTGTTTAGGTTATTCCCTTTACATGTAAAACAAAATTAGAAATGAGAAAGCAACAATGCACAATGTTTTGTCACCCTGTAAAAGTAGATCTCACAAGATGAATAAGTTATCTTATGGATGTAATGTCAGAACTGTAGAACAAAGTAATAGTTGAGGGACTAATGCTCTTCTTCATATGCCTAAAGAACTGCTTGCCATAGCTCATTCATACAACAAATGTGATGCTTAACTATTGAACTCTTAGCTGTGCTCTTTTCTTAAAGTGCTTAGTAGGAGGGCTGTGTAATTTTAGGAAATTTGAATTATAGAACTTTTACTGAATTTGTGTCTCTGGAATATAAATGGATTTTTAAAAATTTCCACAGGTAATTCTTACGACGTTTGAGAGCCAGTGCTTTAGGTCATATTTCCATAAGACACAAAAGAGACTGAACATCAGAGTTTCTGTTATTTAGAAGTGGAAATTCCTCAGTCTGTCAGAGTAAGTTAGCCATGCTTATGGAAAGAATCAGAAAAGGAATATATTTGTTGGAAACCTGTTAAAGGTAAAAAATTTGTGGAAGAGCTCACTACAGAGAGTTGTGTAAAGGGAAGATTTGGGAAAAAAATTCCATAGACCAAAAAAATGCTTAAGTTTCTTTGAAGCATAAGAAGCAACAGGAGGTTAGATCACAAGCGTGTGATAGTGGGATAGTGTAATAAATGAGTGAAATATGAATGAAGTGAGAAATATGTTGTGCAGGTGGCAGGAGGAAAGTAGATGGAGAGTGAATAGAATGAAAAATATATTTTATTCCCTTCTTTTATGGATGACTTAAGAGTTGTGTGGTAGGAAGTTTTCTTGTGATTTCTAACACTTCCAGTCTTTCCAGTTATTTTATATTCTTCACTAGATGGCTAAAAAAAAAATAGCTGAATGTGAAAGGAAGTGGATGACTCTGCAGGTTATGAAATTAGCTGGGTCAGCCCTTTTCCTTCTGGGCCTTTTATTCCTCTAATCAAAATTTTAATAGTTGGTTTTCTTGATTAAGGATGGGATAGTGAGTGACAAACTTGCCACATTGGTTAATGTCTTATTGTTCTATAGAAACAGTATCTTTTTAAAGTGAACCCAAATTAGTTGACGCTTTTATTATTTATTTATTTATTTTTGGTGCCGGGATCGAACTCACAACTGCGCACTTGCAAGGCAGGCGCTTATGCCACTGAGCTAAATCCGCAACCCCCAGTCGATGCTTTTAAAGGAATACTTTAAAGGTACCTGAGTGAGAAAATTTCATAATATCTCCTTAAGATAGGTAAATCTGAGCATTTATTAATAGCATCCCTTTTCCTAATACCTACTGACAGTACTAAAAACCATAACGTGTGCTTATGAATTAATTTCTCTTCGTTTCCTGGAATGGATTAATAGTGTCTGTTGGTATCTCTTTCATTGCATGTTGACATTTCCAAATCATGTTAAATTTTCTACTCCATGTCCTTATGATTGTATAGGTTACCAATGAGTAATTAAAGGAGTCTGAGAAATGCGGGAAGCATATGTTTTAACAGTGCTCCTAAACTGACTGGTTATTACTTTGCCGTCTTGTATGTTTAGCTGAAGTTAATTTGATGTTGAAAGAGTAATGTAGAAAAACTATTAGAACTTATTTGTTTGAAGTACTGTTTTCAAAAATTGTGATACTATTGCTTTTCCCAGTTTAAACGAAAATAGACTCCTGATGTACACAAGACCAGAAGGTCAAGTAGTATTATAGCTTATCCTCCTATATAAAGGTCAGAAATGTAGTGTGTGTGTGTGTGTGTGTGTGTGTGTTGCTGTAAGGTATATAATACCTTGATATCTATTTGGATATGGCTATTTTTAATTCCTTAGTCTGTATTTCTTAAGGATATGAGCATTCACTTTTCGTGATTAAGAAAAATACATTGCCAAACAAGTTGCTGTATATATGTTCCTAAGGTCTGTAGTTTGTTTATGCTTTTGGACTTATGAGACATACCTATAAATGTAAGGGATTATTGGTTATGTTTTACATTCTACTCTATTTTCTTTCAATACAACTGTGTATTCTTTTATTGTCTCCAAACTTACAAATTTTCTATGGGGACAGTTGTTATTCTTCTTGAATATTTGATGCAAGATACTTGATACTTTTCAGGATTGGAATTTAGTTCAAGTAATTCAGTTTGTTTCCATTTATGCCTCTTGAGGAAAGGCTTTGGACCTAGTGCTCCAACCAATTTTCCATCCATTACTGCAACAGAAATGACCAAGCAGACTGGGAACTAAGAGAAATGATACTAAAAATCCAAATCTTCAGGAGGAAATCCTTAAGGGCTTGGCTAAAAGGTGGTGAATACTTTTCTCTTAGCTGTGATCGCCTTAAATCAAAAAACTCAGTAGAGTTGAAGATTTTCTTTGAATTTATTTGGGCTTTGAAAAAGCAGTGTAAAATTGGTAGCATGTGTTTGTGTTTTACTCCCAAGCCTCTTGTTTTTGTCCCTAGTTGTTGATCTCAGAAAATAAATAGGCTAAACTTGTACGCAGCAATGTTCTTTTGTGGTATAGTGGGGATGGAGGGTGGGGTAGAGATTCGCTATCATTGACCACTACCTTGGGCTTGTCAGCGTTTTGTGAAAAAAGAATGAGAAGAAATGACACAATATAATAAGGTACTTTTTTCTGAGTCTGGTGCTTGCCTCTGAACATACTTTTCTGGTTGTATCTGTTCCTGTTTTAATAACCTCTACAGTTTAGTTATTTTTGCAGTAGGTATTAGGTTGAGCTGCTGTAATAAAAAGATCACCAAGTAAATTTAATCAAATGTAAATGTCTTTTACATTTATTAATGCAGAAGGTTATTATTATTTATTCGTCCTTAAGGTGAGATCTTCACTGTTTAATGGGTATAGGATAATCAGCACAGTCTGAATAGGCCTGGAGAAGTGACTATATAGAAGGATGTGATATGTAAGTTGCACAGGTTGTTCTTGCTCCCATTCTGTTGGCAAGAACATAGTCACATTAAGGGGCCACTCTAAGGTCAGTGTTTTAAGTCATTCAGATTTTCTTGCTCCCTTGTTGAGATTCTAGCATGCCTAGTCCCTAAAGCCGTGTGTAATACAATAAAACTTGAGATAAATAGTTTTCTCCTGTATCACTGCGTAATTATATTGTGGGGGCTATCTATTTCACATGAGCTTAGTTGGCTTTTTTCAACGTAGTTATTGAACTTACACTATTTCCCAGTTTATAGTAGACATTGGGTCAGAAAGGGATATATTAACAAAATGAATAAAATATGGTTTCTGCCTTTGAAGAGTATGTATATAATCTGGAACTTTTTTCCGAAGGTCAATAGGTATGTCTCTGAAACACAGTTTTGAGAAATCTGTATCACTATCCACCCAGTGCTCCGTTACTATCTTCACTGCCCATAGATTCTGCCTATGAAGAGTGCCTACCACTGACACACATTCAGCACAGACCTGAATTCTTCACACACTGGCCAGTTTGTGGATGGTTTTCTAAAATCTCATCAGCTCTAAAATTGACCTTACCAATTCCTGGCTCATTCACTCCTCTGTTGACTTACTATAAAGTCTCATAAAGTTACTATATGAGATTGCGTGGATTATAAAGGAAGAAAGGACATTAGGGCTCAAAATGTCACTTTTCATGTTTGCTGTTCAGTTTCTACAGCCAGTATTTATTGGAGGTATTCTATGGGACAAGCATGTAGGGTATAAAGCTGAGTAAGGCATGATTTTTGCTTTTGAGTTGTTTGTTTTGTACTGGGAGAACCAGGTCTTTTGGGTGCATCATGCTGTAATGTGTTTAGCCCACCAGAAGATATGGGAGAATAGAGCACTACAGGAATCTAAAAGGACAGTCAGTGTCCAAAGGAATGTCCTAGTGCCATTTACATTGAAACTTAAAAAAGTAGTGAGCTCACCAAATAGAAGTGTGTGGGGGGGGGAGGGGTGGCAGCCTTCCAGAGAGGGTATTGGTGCAAAGTGTGAAAGTATGAAAGACCAAAAGGTAAAAGCAAAACAAAAGCCTCCAAAACTTTTCACCAGTACATTAATTATATTTTCTTTGAAACAAAGATGTTGCTAAGACAGTATTACTATGTCCTACCTAGATTATTTAATTTGTAAGAATCAGAATCTGAATAGGACGCTATGTCTGAATTAGAATATGAAGATAATTTGGTGAAAACTCTCCAGGGATGTTCATGTTCTGGGTTTTCTTAGCTCTAAAAAAATACCTGCATTTTACTTTGCAAGCTTTTTTTTTGTTAGTCTCTGCACTGTTTTGGCAGTGCAGACATAGCCAAGGAGCTTAAGGCCGCTGTGACTTATTGGTGTATTTATAGAAAGCCATTCATGTACAAGGCACTGATGTTGGACTGTGGGAATATAATGGTGAATAAAAAGCTACCTGGTCCCTTCTCCCATAAAACTCATGTTTAAGTAACAGGTAATAATTCATACATCTCACTAATGTATGCTCATCGGAGTGGGAGTTGGGGGGAAGTATCAAGTTCCAGACAAAGGTCGAGGTGAGGGAGAGTGTGGTGTGTTTAAAGGACTGAGTTGGCTGTAGAGGGTGAGATATATACAATGAGGAATATAAGAAGAGAAAAGAGAGGACTGTTGCTAGACCATGTTAAGGATTTGAGTCTTTTATCTCTAGGTGCAATGAGAAGCTACTGAAAGATTTTAAGTAGGAGCCAGTATGATCTGATTTTTTTTAGTGGTGTCTTTAAATAGTTGATAAATATTTATACATGCTTGTTATTAACAGGCCTATCAAATCAAAGAGAAAAGATCCTCTTGAAAGGGGAAATTATGAATCTACCAAAATTAGTAAGTAAATACAGAAGAAATTTTCACAAATTTTGCATTAAAAATCTCAAAATGAAACTCTTTAGAACAAACTGAGCCTCATGGAAGTTGAAGGGTTCTCAGTTTTGGGGGAGGTGTTTGTCCAAGGCCAAGTAGTAAGTTGGCAGCTGATTCCTGTCTGCCCTGCCCCGCCCCATGAGCAAAGCTGTTCCTCTCCTCCCCCCTTTCCTGCCTCCCACTCCTGCTGAAGCTTTGCAGATAAAGGAATCAAATTACCCCCTAGCTCTCGTCGGAACTTTTCAAAATGTGAGAGCTTTGATTGCAACCCTTTCCTTGGCTCAGTTCCTGACTTTAGGATCTCCAGTGTCACTGTCACACCGCCCCTTGGTCTGCTTCTGGGGGATGCAGTCATGTCTTGCTGATCTTAGCATCCCCAGGCTTGATGGTGCTAATGAGGAGCAGTCAATGATTGAGAGCTGTAATTGTTAAATTAGTATTGATGACAGTATCTGTATCTTATATGGGCAATAGAGAGGAGACCAGCTGAACTGGTCTCCTTGATTTAGTTTGGAAAACAGTGGAAAATAAAAATATATAGCTTTCATGAAAATTGTAGCTTTATGGAATGTTTTTGCCAAACGATTGGCTTTTTTTTTTTTTTTAAGAAATTTCAGAAAGGAGATTCTGACTAATGCGTCAATCATAGGGAAGAATCTGTCATTTTCTGGCAAGTTGAATAGGCCAGGGGATTTTTTTTTTTAACCTTGCCTACACTCACTCCTTTATGAATTATGAAGTATTATTCTGAAGCCATCAAGAATGGCAGTGGGGAGAGGAGCTTCTCTATATATTCATTTTTCCTCTGAGGTTCTCCAGCATTTTCTGACACTATCCCTGTTTTTGGTTTCTTTCTGCTTTTCTCACTTTCTTCTTGCCTCGTGGGTATAAATTAGTAAAATTTGTTACAGAAGTTTTTTGAGAATGGTTTTCTGGGCAGCAGCTTGTGACAGGATGAGACAGTCCAGGGGTAGATAGTGGGGGGTGATGAAGGCCAGAGGCCAGGCCATTGCAGTGGCCAGTGTAAGAGCACTGGGGCTGGGGATTTAGCTCAGCGGCATAAGTAGTGCCTGCCTGGCAAGTGGGAGGTCAAGAGTTTGATCCCTGGTACAAAAAAAAAAAAAAAAAAAAAAAAAAAAAAAAAAAAAAAAAAAAAGCACTGGATACACTGAGGTGTGAAGAAAAGATGTAGGAGACTCTGGGGAATTGTTGTCAGGAGGCAGAGGAGCACAAGCGTGCCAGCGTTAGTATAAGGAGTAGCCAGTCCGGTCAGATAAAGCAAGTAGGCAACCAGAAGGAGCTGGCAGGTAGCTAAGTAGGGCAGCAGGAGGCAAGATGCTGAGACCAGGGCCCAGGTGGAGACTGAGAGGACCAGTCCTGCATCAGGGGAAGGTGTCAGGAATCCCACCCCTGAGGCAAAGGTTACCTTGAGGTCAGGCCTGAATCCAAACTGAGAAAGATAATGACAGCCATGAGCAGCAGCCTGATGCTTGTGAAGCACCAAGCTTGTGGCAGGGACCATTCTAAGCATTTTCTTATATCGAGCCTTTTAATTTGCACAAGAATGTTGGAATAATCCTCATTTTATCAATGAGGTGATGGAGGCACAGAAAAGTAAAATAGCTTGAGTGTTACCCAACAAATAGCAGCACAGCTGACATAGCAGGGAATCTGGCTTTAAGGTCCCTGCTCTTAACCACCCTGCCCCGTAGTGTTCCCATTGCAGAGTGCCAGCAAGTGCCTTTCGCACAGTGTGCGTGTGTGCTGAGGGGGACTGGGCAGCACAGCCAATCCTGCTCTGTAGTACTTCTCTTAAACATAAAAGGTCACTGCTTCTATTCTGCCTTCTGTGTCCTTCGCATACTAACTCATTAATTTAAAAATTACCGTTTTTTGCCATGTTACAGGAGAGACCCAGAGAGTCTTGAGGACACAATTGCCCAGTGAGGTCTAAACTGAGACTCAGGATGGTAGCAGAGGAATACTAGAAGTAGAGCCTGTCATTTATTGATTTTTTGTTTTCATTCCTCTGCCCTCTTGCTACCACCTGTCTAAAGGGCATCAAGGAGGAAATGGGCACGATATTCATACTCACAGTGCCATACAGATTTCTCAAGGGGAAGAAGTAGATTAGGATTTGCAAAGCAAAAGAGGAGCAATCATCGAGCATGCTGTAGTCACTTAGTAAAAATGAAACAAAATCTAAGAGTGAAATAATTCTTGAGGCTGAATTGGCAAGCAAACACCTTGGGCTTACGTTGCAGCTTGCAGCCAAAAAGAAGGCTAGTCTTTGCCAAGTCCAAACTTTTTTTTTCCCTCTTCTTTGGCCTCTCAGAATCCTGCTGTAGACTACATAATTGCACTGACTTAGAAGAGTTAAAATTCCAGAGAAATCTGGGTGGAAAATTGGTTAGTAAAATTTCCTTTTATTTCTACGTCTGCACCTGTTGTTTTGACCATGGCGATCTACAACTCATAGCCGACCACCTCACTCCTGGCTGTTTTGTCTGTCTTCCTCCCCCTTTCCAAATGTGTAGAAAACAGAAGTTCTTTCCTGTGTACTCCACTCTCACATCCATGGATTTGCTGTACTACAGAGTGATAAAAGAGGATCTTATTTCAGAAATCAGACATGGTAAGGACTAACTAAAAGTAATGTTTTCATGTGATACTGAATAGCTTTCCTGGTTTATTGAGAGCCAACTCATTTCCTTCCTTGAATTGAGCTCACTGGGGGGATTCGCCTAATTGTAAGAGCCATCTCCCTACCAAGAATCATGTGGGATGTATAGATACAAGTTTATACAGATGATGCCTTTTCGTAGGGTCTCTTGATTTTGAATTGTTGATTGTAATGAGAGATGGCTTGAAAGGGTATAGATCAGAAACATAGTGAAGAGGGCAACTCAGAATTGGAGGCAGGCTCCTTGCGGCGTGTGGTTTGGAGGTATCTTAGTGATGAGCGGTAGCTTACTTACAGGGCAACTAAATTTTCTAACTTGTTCCTATTTTGGTTTGAGGAGGACAAAGAAGATCAAGGGAGAAGGTGGTTTCTCTTTCATCATCTCAATCACCATCACTCAACTCAACTTTCTTTCTTTCTTTCTTTCTTTCTTTCTTTCTTTCTTTCTTTCTTTCTTTCTTTCTTTCTTTCTTTCTTTCTTTCTTTCTTGGTACTGGGGATTGAACTCACAACCTTGCGCTTGCCAGGCAGGTGCTTATGTGACTGAGCTACATCCCTGACCCTCAACTGGTTTATTCTTACAGTCAAAAGCAAGACAATGCTAGTCCCTTATTGCTTTTCACCTTTTGCTGCAATGGAATATGATACAGTACCTTTGAAATTTGGCACTTGGGGTTTAATGTAGTGGAATCCCTATGGTTTTTCACCAAAAGCTGGAGAATTGAAGTGCTCTGAAATAATGAGACTTCCAGAGACCTTTCAATATTTCTTAGGGCTCAATGCAGAGAATCTTAGGCTAGAGATGTTCAGTCCCTAAAGTTCTGAGTTCACTTTTCTGGGAACTCTCAAAGTTATTTGGGGGAGACCCAGAACTGAATCTTAATGAGGTTCCTCTGGAATTCTAGGATCAGCTCAAGTATTGGGTTGAAACCTTTAGGTGATTTGTGAGTGTGGCACTTACTCTGTGCAGATCCAGACCTTAGGGTCAGACTCTAGGATCAATCTGTTATTTAATTTTGAGCTGTCATCTATGAGTAAACAAATGATTTTGGTTAGACAGTTCTTAGGATGGAAGGAACGAGAAAGACCAGGATTTTCCCCACCAAGGTGTGCTTTATTTCACTAAGTTTCTTGGGAGTATGCACGCTCTCATCTCTTCTTTTGAAAGACGCATCAAGAGTGCAGTGAGGAAGGAACATTCAAATTGTGTAGAATATGTAACTTTGAATAAAGCAGTTTAATCTTTTTGGTTATCAGAAGGGCTGGATTTAGGTGAGTTTCTTCTGGAGTTCCTTAGCGGTCAATCCAGCATTTTTCTAAGTTCCCACGAAGCAGAGAGAGACAGACTACCCCTGCTGCACATCTGTTCTTATCCTTAAGGAGCTGGGTAGGTTTACAAGGATAACTAGAGCAGCTTGGGATTGGTTCAGTGCCTCCCTGTGAACATTCCTACCCTGAGTCACACTCATTTTCTGTGCACATTTGTGTATCATAAAACAAGCTTTTTTAAAAAATTATTTTTTTTAAACTTCCTTTAGACCCTCCCATGAAGTATAAGGAGCACTCCAAGGCAGCCTGACACAGAATAACAATTGAACCACATATGGTTTTCCCAGCAGGGAATAGTTTTTCTCATTTTGGTGAATTATGCAAGTGGACTGATTCTTTTTTCCCCCTTTAATTGATTCTCATTTTAAAATAATCAGGAAATATTGTACTCTCAATTGAAGTAGCAAAGTAAGGACATAATCTGGAGAATTTAAGGAGACAAAAAAAAAAAACCTTGTCTCAATTTTCTGTAGATTTTGGCTAAAACATTGTATGTCTATAGTTAGAGAGTTGATTAAAATAACAGAGTCTGGAGCTGGGTGTAGTGGCGTGTGCCTGTAATCTCAGTACTTGAGGGCTGAGGCAGAGCATCACTGTGAGTTTGAGGCCAACCTAAGCTATATAGTGGGTTTAAGGCTAACCTGAACTACATAGCAAGGCCCCATCTCAAAAACAAAGATAACAACCTGATGCACGAAATTGAGCACAAATATTTTGACTCAGTCTGCTTGCTATATGGAGTGGGGATACTGAGGTTCCACACTTGCTCCAACACACAAAGTTGTCAACAGGGAGAGCAGTGTGGACATTCTTTGTACAGAATCCTCTTAACTGCACCCAAACTCTTCTGCCATTTTCCTTCTATATGTATGAACTCTACTATTTGGGATCCTAAAGGGCAGCTGAGTCCCCTTGTCATCTGTTATGTTTGAAGGTGAGTAAATATTGGTGCCATTCTGGGGTGTGCAGCTGTGACTGAGAAACATCAGGTCTGCACATACCGGGTAGTAAGCACTTTATTCAGCACTAGAGGTTCTTGTGATTGCATTTTGTGACTCAGGTTTGTTTCTCTAAACTTACGCTTTTCAGAGATACAGGCCAGAAGGACAAGCCTCATTTCCTGGGTCCAGGTTTCCTTAGTTATCCTGTGCGGAGCTTCTGTGAATTGCAGCCCAGCCTTTCAGCTGACAAATCAGGGTTGTCACTGATAAGTTTTTATGTAGCACTTCAGATTTGTAGAGTTCTTTCTCTGAGTTATTTCTTACCTCAGTTTGGCAAGGGAAGAAACTAAAGCCCACAGAGGTAGTGACTGGACCAGGGTCACCTGACCAATTAGTGGTGAAGCTCATACTAAACTCAAGAGTTTTTGAGTTTCTGGGTCATTTCTTACTCCAGTTATTCATACACTTTCTCTAGGTTACATTCTTTACCCCTCACCAACTACATTTTTTCCCACAAATTTAGCTGGCTTCTTTCTGAATGAGCTGTAGGACTCTTTTGTTTCAAAGCTTCAGTATGTTATTGGTTAACCAGAAAGCTGTAAATATCTGAGGGAGACTATACTGTGTATCAGATGACCTTTCCTTAGTCAGCCTAGGTGTGGTGTGATGGGAGAAAGAAAGGAGAGTTTGGAGAAGAGATCAATGCTGTTTTAGGACTATTAAAGGTTTGTGCTTAGGAAGCAGATGATGGATTTAAGGAGATGATTAGCTGTTACTTAAAAGAGGTCAAACAAATTAAAAAGTCCTTCAACAATTTTACAGTTAAAACTTGAGAGGTTTTTTGGCACCCTTTTAAAGCTTCACAAGTTGTGAAACAAAGGTATTTTACCAGTGACGCAGAGACAGACTTTAGTGGGAATATTGAAAACTTTTGCTACGGAAATTCCCTCAAGACATCTTACCATATGTTTATTCTATTATTCCTTCAGTGCAGGCTTTTAAAAAAAAAAATTCCGTATGACTTATTGCCCTTTTGACTTAAATCACAGCTGTGAAGTACAGATGTTGGGTAGAGATTAGTATCTGTTTGCCTGTCTTTACACAATATTCTCTGAAAATAGTATCTCTCTTCTGCTCCCCACTCAAATTGTGAATTTAATCAAGAAGGTGTGTAGTTGCATATAGAGTGCTCAATAGCCTGCCTTTGCAAACATTTCATGCAGCCTTTTGCACACTGAGAGTGTTTATTGTAGAACTAATAATACAGGCAAAACAGGAAGTAGCTCTTTGCTGGGTAGGATGCTCCGAGTCACCCTCCACTCTCCCAGGGAACGCTCTTCAGCTGACTGAAGCAGGAAGCCGAGCCAATCAGAAGCTGCTTTCCTAGCTCAGTCACCAGTCTGTGGTTGAGAAAGGGTTTTGCTTTTTATGCTCTTTATTGGGAAGGCAGATAAAATGCCAGGTCTGGACTGCCTCTGGGGATAACCTCACCCTGTGTGATGTGAATGAATAGCATCTTGCCTGGTAAATCCACAGGAATTGATAAGACAGCCGCAGTTCTTCCACACAGGCCGTTTCTCTTTTAGCTATAGCTGTGGTTTCTGCAGTAATTTTGTTTTTGCCTTAAAAGAGGTACTCTGGATTATCAGCCCTCCATGTATGACAATTTGTATCTGCATGGAATTGAAGACTCGGAGGCTGTAAGTATTTCATAGATAGCTGATTCTCTCTCCCCTCCTTTTCCTCCTCCCACTACCCCCCCCATTTCTTAGGCAACGCAGGGAACATGGAGCTGAAAACCAGCATCATTCAGGTGCTTGCTGGCTGCTGTGTAAATGTTCTCTGTATAGTTTGCAGTTAACTGAAATTATTTATTGTCAAGTAACAAGAACATTAGAGTGATAACAAAAGCATCTTAAGAGTATAGGCTGTTCAAATTTCTGTTAGCAGGTACATGTTTGATCTCACAAGAGGGAACAGCTTCTTAGACTGGTTTAAACTATGCAGAAAGTGCCTGTGTTTTCTAGCAGGGTTCATAGAAAAGACTCATTCATTATATAATTGTTTGTTGAGCTAGCATGAATAGAAGTTCCTAAGATGTAGCTGTATTATGTGCTTTCTGGCCAGACGAGCAGTGCGGATCTCCTGTTTCTTTGTTAAGGAAATCAGATGCAAGGGTTTGGTCACAAAACACACCAATGCAATGCAGAGGCAATAGGTAGTGTTCCTATACTCTGTCCTGAAAGACCTAAGTTCACTCACGTGTGTTTAGGCTTAGAAAACTGGACTCCTTTCTCCCATGGGTCAGGCTCATATCATCTATTAAAATCAGAATGCAATGTTTTTCTAAAATCAGGATGCTAGCTTTTGAATATAGGATAAAGCTGATTACTGGTTCTTTTTTATTATTGCTGGTGGTAGTGTCTGTGTTTTCATCAACCACATAGAAATCTTACAAGGGAGAATGATTGGGACATGCCGTGGAGAGTCTGAATTTTATGAGTGCAGTGCCATACATGTTGCTACATTGAAAACAGGAATGTGTTATATAAGACTCTCTGGCTAAATTACCCAACAAACTGATTTTAACAAAAAGCCCCTATGGTGTATGTCAATGCAGATATATGTATCAAATGATGTACCATCCATGATAGATAGAAATCCTCAGTTCTGATAAGGCATTCCGTTTTTCTTTCCTATCTGTATTAGCTCTAACTCTTACTCTGTTTCCACAATAGTCTTTCTGCATGTTGTCCAATGTGCTTGTAAATAATCAAACTGTCAGTTTATTGCAAAGGACTGTAGTCTGACCATTGGCGGCTGAACTTGAGAAGGTCCACACTTGCAGATGCGGTGCGGAAAGGGAAAGGCAACTGTAGGAGTTCTGTAAAACAGCTTTTCTGTTGAGTCTTCAGGAGGCCTGATTGTTTCTCATACCTGTTTCCACACTCAGTTATGAAATGTGTGATGCCTTATTGCATTGTAAGTTTTACTTTTGGCCAAGAATTTTAAACTTGGGAAGTGTAGTGCACTAAAGTGGATTGTAGTTATTCCAGAAATGCCTTTAGAAACTGGCTACTGTGAACAGTTGACTAGGAACAAATGTATCCAACTCTTGTTCTTTAGAACTGTATACATTTCAGACACACTGGTTGGAGGGGCATTGTAAGTATGAAAATATTTACTTTTCCTTTTGGTCTAGCCTCATGGGACAGTCGAGTTTCCTTGTAGGGTGGGAAGTGAAGTAATTGGACTCGTGGCACTAGTTGATGGCGAGTAGTGCTAGGTACTGCAGTGCTGTGCTCCTGGTGACTCAGTGGTGGCCAGCAGGCTGAGGTCCTGAGGCTGTGCTTATTTGTAGAGGTGAGGAAGGGGGGAAGCCTGAGGAGTAGAAGAAGGCATCTGGTCAGTCCTTAGTTGAGGGTAAAGGGAATTTTGGGGGGTGGGTTCAAAACTGTCACAGGGGAAGACAGAGATGTTCGGAGGGTGAACTGTCTCTGAATGCTCACTTGAGTTTGTTTGTTTTTATAAGGAAGAATAATGTGATGTGTTACCCAAGATGGTGTGAACAGAGCTTCAACCAAATGGAGAAGACTAGGCCTAAATAGCTGACCTGGTGAAGTGACAAATAAAGCCACACCTGGAGTGCCACATCCTCAGCAGCCTTTCTCAGTGCCAATGCATTTATGGCTGTAAGTGTGGGGTTTGCCCAGATCAAAGCAGAGTTCTGGGATCAGGAAAGCTCTGGTGAATAGGTATGGAGAGGCTTTTCTCCAGTGGCCAGCTGCAGCCCATGAGTATACAGGCACTAAGAGCTGAGTACGGCACTTCTTCTGGGGGTTGGGGAGCTGTCCACATCTGTCCTACCACTCTGCTGTTGAAAATCTTTGTGGGGTGTCTGTGGGTTAGTATGTGGTATGTGACTATATTCAATGTGTCCACACAGTAAATCTGTAATAAAATCTTACCTAGGGACTGATATTTTAGTCTAAGTAAGAATAAAACATTATTGTGTACTGTTAACACTTCCTATCCCCACAGTATGAGATTTTGGTACTGGAATGTGAGCTTTTTCTTAAGAGTCTGATACACAGGTAGATGTTGTAGTCCTAGTACCCTAGATGTTTGCCTGTAACCTCTATATTTGACACATTGCATATAAAAAGGAATAAGAAACATGCCAGAACACACTTGAGTGTGGATGCTTTAGATTCTTGAACTCTGTGGAGCTGTTTTGGGCATTTTACTGCCTTCTGCTCTGATTTCCAGGAGGGTAATTAAGGATCAGGATTATTCAAAGTGATAAGGAGGTACCAAAGATCGTTCAGTATCCCACAGCAAAGCCCTACAAGAGAACAGATTTCACTGACTATCACATTACTTCTTGCGTAATCCTCACATATGTGGTGGAGTACGTGCTTCAGGTTGGGCATATGCTGAAACCAGGCCCGTTACATACACCTGGTCATGCATACACACTCTCTTTGTTGATGCCCATGTAAGTGTTGTTCCAGATTTCACTGCCCTGTGGGCCACAGGTCCTGGTGGCCAGGGTGTTTTTCACTGATTGAGCTCCCACTGGATGCTATATTTTTGTCTGGTTCATGGTAAATCTGTTCCTTGTTATACATATGTTATATGGTTTCATCATGTATTCTGGTATTTGTAGAATCATTATAGGAATAGATTTGGGTTTTTTTGCTCAGTAGGATTATTGCTCAAAAAATAGGAGGAGTGTTGTTATAGGGATGAATGAGAAGAGCAGAGAAGTAGAAAAAGTTATCGGAAACACACTACCGAGAGATAATTGCTGTTAACTGCTAGTGTATTGCTTTCAAACTGTCAATGCACACATATGTAAATAAGTTGTTCTTAACCTGCTACTGTGTGTTAAAGTCTATTCTGTTAAATGTTATTCTTAATTGATAGAATTTTGAGCACATTAACACTAGAACTAGACTGGGTAAGTGATACTTTGCAAAAAGTTAAACCTCCTACATGGGCTTTCTGAAATTTCAAGCAACTTAAAGGAAATATAAGTTCTTAGAGTATTTTGTAAAGTGAAGTCAAGGGTTAGTTGCACATAGAATTAATAGTTGATTTCTGTGAAACAGTTGTTTCCGTTTCCAGTTGCTTAAATTCTAAAATATTTAGAGGGAGAGACCCAAACTTTTTTTTTAACAAAAAAGATAACTAGATCATAATTTTGGATATTTACTCTAGAGGAAAATATATTCATTAAATGTTTCTAATCATAGAAAGGAGTTATACTTAACTGATACTGTTAGAAATCTTGTAGATGTAAAAGCTAAAGCAAAGCTTTTGTAAAATTTCACAAATTATAATGTGTACATAATGTCTAAATGCATATATAAAATATAAAAGCTCAAGTTCAAATCTATGTGTGCCTATGCATTACAAGGATAACTGTGCATTAATTATTGAAACCATTCATTCTTTATAAGCTGTGTAATTGTGTTTGTCTAAATGTCTGCACCCACATATGTATAGTCACTGTATTCCCTTGTGTATCACATATATTCGTGAATAGATATGCTCCAAGTTTTGCTAATTGATGCTTAATGCTAAGTAGGCAATTTCTACCATGAGGTTTATGTGAAGGAAAATTAACTGCTTTTGATGTGAAGGATATCTAAGAGGGTTGAAAGACAAAACATCCCCCAGAGAATGACAGATTTCTCCTTTAAAAGATATAATAAAGTTATATTGAATATTAAGCTATGTCCTTGTGCTTGCTAGGGAGGATGATAAACTTCAGACAGAGGTTTATATGTTTAAGCGCCTTCAGAAAAGCACTGTAGGGATGTTAAGGATTGGATTTCTTTTGGAAGCAAGACCAGAGGTCTTAATAGTTTGGTGGATCAGCGTAGCCTCCTAGGGTCAGAAAGTTTTTATGGTCTATTGATAGGGAGTGAGGACTGGTCTATAAAAGGATTGAGAGCACTACTAGCCCGAGAAGTAAATCAAATGCTGCTTTTGGTTTGTTTTGTTTTGTTTTGTACATTTGTTCATTTGTTTTGAGACAGAATTTCAATATGTAGTTTAGGCTGGCCTTGAGCTCACTATGTGGCTGAGGCTGGCCTCAAACTCACAGTGATCCTCCTGCCTCCCAAGTGCTGGGATTACAGGCACGTGCTGCCACACCCTCCTTCCTGCTGGTGGTCTGTATAAGAAATTAACTAAGAAACTCAATTGGCTTTATTCAGCTGAGCTATTTTGGTGTTTAGTCAGGGGCTGTAGTAAATAATGTACAGAGATTTTTCTTTCATCAATTAATTCTTAGAAGTGATGAGTTTCTAAAATACATATTGAAATGATTTCTAGAAGTAGTTGTCACAGATCTCAAGAGAGAAATTTCTTAAATCTGGTCAGAGCTTGTGAATTTGGCACTCCAGGATTGTTTTTTTTTTTTTTTTTTTTCCACTTTCTTATTAATTTTCTGTTTCTGAGTGACAGGGAACTATTAGAATCAACCCGCACTGTTCTATGTGTGCTTCTGTATTTTAATTTCCTGGGAGTGTTCTTCTTAGAGTATGACAAATCCTACTCTAAATCCAAGGTTTTAGAATATGGTTGTCAGACTCATGAGGATGCCCTCAAAGAACATTAAGTTATTTAATGGTAGGAAGTTTGGCAGTAACTATGTAAAATCATTTTGTTAGGGCAAAGGTGAGGCTTCCTGTAGCCTTAGTTTTTCCTTTCTTTTTGAGACCAGCTTGAAGCTAATTTCTGTGTGGACGCTTCTCTCGGTTTGCCACCTCTCCTTTAATATCCCTTAACTGGTAAACAAAGTCACCGGAGGAGGATGACAGACTGCGCTGTTTATCATTTTTTGTTGTCTTCACTTTGCTCTCTGATTTGTCCTTTCAAGTAATCCAGTCTTGAGCTCACAAATCCCTGAAGTTGAAGATTGTGTTCAGTAAACTAGAGATGTAGGCTCTACGTTCTTCTTTAAATCAGACTGGTTTAAGTGCCTTTAATTGTTTGCTTCAGGCCACGGGGCTGTGAAAGCAAGAGCCCTAAGCTGCCACCCTGGAAGAATACGCTCAGTAGATGTGTCTATCGCATATATTGAGCACAGATCACTAGAAGGCTACAGCTGAGTGGGCAAACTTGGCAAGGGAGTTTACAGTTCATATAAAATAATGACAGCAGATTGGGAGTTGTAGATTTTTATGCCCTAGACTTTGAACTTCTTAAGAGTTTGAAGAGTGTGAGCCCAGGATAAAACCATGTTTCTGTTTTGTAGTGCTTGCTGGTATGCCCAAAGAAGGTAGCCCACATAGCTCATGAGGTAAATTTGAAGATTTAAATAAACCAATACTTGTTCTGCATTTATATATTCTTCTGTAACATAAATGAATAGATTTAGTTATAAACATTTTCCTCTTTTCTTAAGTACTGCTATACTCTGTATTTCCTATATTCTGATTTTTTAAAAAAAATCATCTGAAATGAGAAATATTGAAAAGTCTTACCATCTAAAGCAGAAAGTTTTGGATTTGCTTTTAGCCCTTTTATTCAAGGGAATTTATACAAGTGATATACCTTTATGTGAACATTGGTAACTGTCAGGAGCTTGAGTGGTTTGTGTATAACAGTTCACTTATTTTGCCTTTTTTATTCCTGTTCCTCCTTTCTTTTTAGCATCATCTGTGAAAATGATTCAGACCTTCAATGGTACTACTTTATCAGCAGTTTTGTTGAAATTGATAAAGTTTATAGTTAAATGTTTCTCAGCCTTTTTAAGTCTCCCCCAAAGTTTTAAAGTGTCATCTTTTGTGGAGTATAGCTGTCAGGAAATTGTCAAGTTTACTTTTTGTCCTTTGTGTTATGAAATGATTAAGGACCATAATAGTGTTACAACTGAAGGTGGAGACTTGTTGCCAAATTGCCAGCGATGCGGTTGTGGTTGCCCCTTCCTAGCTGTGGCCCTGGGTACATTTCCTAACCTTTCTGTGCTTTGGTTCCTCATCCCTGAAGTGTCAGTAGTAATACAATCTACGTCTTGTCTGGTTTTGAGGTTACTATCTGTGAAACTCTTACAATATTGGTAAGGGTTATGCTATTATTCTTACATACCAGATGAATATACTTATGCTTTGGGGAACTAAACATGCTTCTTTTTCTACAGGTTCTGTTATTCCCACCAAGACCTTCCATTTATCTTCAATAATTTTCAAAAATCTTACAGTGGTTTCTAGGTAGAAGAATGTACCAAACTTGCAAGGCTTTATTATTAGTTCATTGTATCTTATTTTGGAAAAAGAAGTAGTTGAATCTGCTACTCATTGGCAGTGACCTTGGGCAAGTCAGTTAATTTCTCCGATCTTCAATTTTCTCTCCCATAAAATGAAGTTTGATTAGATACTTTCTAAGGTTTCTTCATATTCAGTGTTCTGTTGTTTGCTGAAAAGGAGCTTCATCCATTGGGATACAAATGCCACCATACGCCATTCATTTCCTGAAATGAAGTGACTACAGTCTTGTAAATACTGAGTCAGGGGTCAACATTTGATACTTAAGACTAGATGTTTGGTCTTTTCAAAATCTTTAAAAGGAAGGAAGTGTACATGGTACATTTCTTTGTGAGTTCTAGGTTTTGGAAAGGAAAATGTTTTACTTGAGACTTAACTCTAGAAGCCAAAAAAGACCCTTTACCTATTGCTTGTTTACTTGCCAATAACCATGATGTACCCTAGTCCACAGTAAGTTGAGCTGGAAACACTTGAGTGTCCTTTAAGAAAAAAAAAAAAAAAATCAAAGGCAGAAGCTTTCTGAGAAGTTTCTTCCAACTCTTTCTTACATTTTTTTTTGGAGGTGGGGGGTTGACATATCTGAATTGTATAATGAAAGAGTGTTAATGTAAAAATGTAAATAATTGTTTTGTGGTTGATGTGATACCTCATTATCAAGAATGCTTGGTGTTTTCTTGCTTTCTAAAATTCTTTTCCACTCATCATTATTATTATTTGGGATGTTCTAAAACCAATGATCCATGAGTTGGAAACTGCCATTAATAAAGTCTAGTAGACATTCATTATTTTAAGACAGTTCCTCTTTTTGAGACGTGTAACTTTACCTGATATATTTAATTTTTCACTATGATAGGATGAAAGGCCATAAATATAAAAGAGAAAGATAATCTCTACCCAAGTTCATTCTCTCAAATATCTTCTTAAATTTTGTTTGGTGCAGTAACAGAGGCAAATATTTATCATCAAGGTGGAAAAATATGGTGAATGTCAGGCCAAAATTGGTTTGTGAGTAAACAAATTAGTTCTCTAGTTCATTTCCGAAGAGTCATTATTGCTGCCTTAATATCATCTAATTTCAAATAATGTCTGTCCCTGACTTTAATGTTTTGGAATTTATTTGACTCAGTGGTTCTGTTGATCCCAGTAATGAAATTAAGAACTTTTTCATCTCATTTTCAGATCATCTCACACTTATCATATTGCTAATACTTAGATTATAAGAAAAAATTAAGATAAAGTTATTAAGATGGGACGATATGGGACATTTTAGTTATGATACTTGGTGCCCTTTGTGAAGTGCTAGGATACTGCAGGGCACAGCAAATCACATCAAAGAAGGCTGGCTCTGTAGTAGATCTCAAAAGGGAAAGATCACTTGGTGGTCAAGTTTCATTAGTTAAATGAAAACCAAAAATTTGGAGCATGAGGTATAATGCATATTCCTAGAGTAGTAATGATAGGTTTTCCCCTTAGATTGTAAAATTTCTAAAGAAAGTACTATATTTTTTTTGATCTTCAGGCACCTTATTTTTTAGTACAATACTGCAGATTGAGCCTATGGCCCAGTCTATGGCTAGCCTATTTTTATTTTTGAGACAGGGTCTTGGTAAGTCAGTGAGTTGTCCAGGCTGGGCTTAAACTTGCAACTCTCCTGTCTCAGCCTCTCAGAATACTAGGATTACAGGTGTGTACCACTACACTCAGCTCGTAAGCATGCCTTGAAAGATATTTATTTTTATATTTTATTTTTAGATTTCTTATGTAAAAGAAAACATATACCTTAGTTTTTTGAGACTGGGTTATTTCACTTAACGTGGTCTCCAATTCACTCATTTTCCTCCAAGTGATGTGATTCACCCTTCTTGATGGATACTACTCCTTTATAAGGATAATACTCCCTATAGGACATTTTCTTTCCTCCACTGTATACTATATCCCATTTTCTTTATCCATTTATCTGTTGGTGAGCAGCCTGTGATAGCAAACCTTTTAGAGCTTTCAGTGATAACAATTAGAATGTTTCTCATTTTTAGCCATATAGATAAAGGCTACAATTAACCTCTTACATTAATCGTTCTGTACTTATGGAATATTTGTCCAAAATATTTATAGAAATAGAGTTGTGTGTGGCATACATGCCATAGGTTTTCTATTGTGGATTATGCTGCTATAAATATGAATATCACGTGTCACTATAATGTGCTGTCTTTAATTCTTCTGGAAATATACGATCCAGGCAGCTGGCTCAAGTAGCATATCTATTTCTAGTTTTTTGAAGACTCTTCATGCCAATTTCCATAGTAATGATGGTAGTTACATTCCTACTAACAGTGTAAATAAATATCTTTCTTTGACACCTAAAAATATAGAATGCATGTTTTTCCATATCAATTGATTCCTTTTAATAACTCAAGTTATGTGTATTGGGTATGCAGTGTGGATTATCATAATAAATTTCACCTAATGACAGAGAACTAGAATGTTTCTTGTTTTTAGTCCTACAGATAAAGGCTACAATTAGCTTTCTTTTACATTAAGTTTTGCATACTTATGGAATGTTTCTCCAAAATATTTCTAGAAGTAGAATTGCAGGATCTTATTTTAGCAGAGAATATGCCAGAATTAGCATTTTTTTAGGATTAGCATATTTTAAGATTTCTATATAGTGGTAAATATTGTTAAACAATTTTATTTTAAAGTAAGCATTATTTTTTTAACTGAAGGAAAGACTGAAATAGCTGAAAATTTTAATCTAAACTATATGACTTGAAAAAGGTTTCTTGATTATGGAAGTACTTATAGGCACTGTGGTTCCTTGGTTTCAAAGGAAGAATTTCATAATTCTCTGCTGTAATAACTTGGTTTAAAAACAAGAACAACAACAACAGCAACAAGCAAATCTTGAAAAGTTGCTTCTTCATTTCATGGGTGAACAAAATAGGCTCACAGACATCAGATAACTTCAATGAGCCAGATGGTTTATGGTAGAGATGAACCTGGAGCTCTCCTCATGGTTCTTTTCAGAGCAATTTTCTTTTCTTTTTTGTTTTGTTTTGTTTTCTTTTTTAAAATGGTACCAAAAATTTATTTGAAAAGTGAGGGGTGAACAGATGTGGGAGAAATCAGCTCTGCTGAGTGAAGATCTCAGTGGGCAGAACAAGAGAAAAAGAAGATAAAAGAAAAATTAAAGGATGCTCTCACCTGGGAAGCACAGTGTAGCTACCATGGAAAGTTATAATAACCTAGAGCAATATTCTATTTTATAATAACAAATTCTAAGAGTCAATAATGTAAAACTAGAGTAATCCCCTGCAGGGTGGAATAAGCATGCTATTTGAATTGTTCTTGACAGTTTACAGAGCAGTCAGGAGTTGGTAAGATCTCTAAAACAGAGCAGATTGCTTTCTGACCCAAATGGTGAGACCTTTATCAAGTTGGAGACCAGATTTGCTTCCCGGTTTCATTCAAATGTTTGTTTGATATTGTTTCATGATATGGTTTGATGTTCTGAGTTACTGATGGATTAAAATGATAATACAGCCATAAAACTTGAATGAGCACAACATCTCAATGCTAGAGAATGTCAGAACAGGGTTTTGTGTTTTAGAACAGTGTTAGAGTTCTCATGATTTTGTATACAGGGCATGATGATCGTTACAAGTTAATGCTACATTTGACCTTGACCAATAGAATACAAGTTCCATTTTTATTTTCTGCCTTTTTCATTTCATTCATCTTCATGAGCTTGCAAGTCAAGAAAACGTTTGCATGATTCAGTAGCAATAGTTTTAAAAGACAAAAGGAACACCCAATATTTGTAAAAGATACAGGGAACTATAAGTTCTGGGCAAAAGGATCTCTGTATCTATTACCACTTCCTAAGAAAACAGATGACATACTCAAATTAGGATAATCTGAGAGAGTTTAATAAAATGAAAATTTTTTTGGCAGTGTGTAAGGAAACCACAGGGATAGTGCAGTACCCTCAGGGCTAACAACTGCAGAGGCCCCTAAACCTACTGAGGGTAGACCTACAAAAGGGTGTGGAGGACTGAGTTATGTCTGAAAAGCTATCTAAAGAAGGATTCAGCCTTCCCTGTAGAAAGATGTTGCCGGTCGGGGACATCTGTCAAGGGGAAAGCCAGGGTATAGATACCCCATTCTCATTCCCCTGTCTTACTATGATCTCAGCAAGGCTATGAAGAATATTTTCTTGAAACTAGGTCTTGTCTTTTTTAGTGAAGCTAAGTAGACCTTGTCTGTTTCTGTTAGAAAATCAGTTTCAGCTGGTTGCTAGTTATACAGTGTGAAAAATTTGTGCAACTCCATTGTGCTATTCATATATGCTCTGTATCTCTTTTATTTTTAAGTGAGAAGTTTTGCGTTTTCTTTTGAGGAAACATGAAACTAATGAAATTCTATAGTCTGGAACTGGGTTTAGGGTAGATACAGTGAGTGCTCTTGCTTCCTGTGTTAGGGTTTTCAAAATACGGCAGAAAGTAAGATGAATTGATTACGTGTCAGAGTCCAGAATGTGAGAATAACGTTAACCTATGCCTGGTGGACCAGTTGACCGGGGTTGTGGACACATGGGCCCTCCCTTGGGAAGTGGATAGACCATGCTCCTACTGTGCCAGGAACAGAAAACACTTTCCCTGGTGATTCTTATCTGGGCCTTTGGCTTCACTGCCTCACTGAGACAGATCATTATAGTGGTGGCCCTGTGCCTACACCAGCAGATGGATGCCTTGACTCTCTAAATAACCTACAATTTTAAAGGTAAGGAGAACTCTAGGGAGAGAATTTCTCCCTGCCTTCAGTATCTGTGGGGTCAGACCCATGCTGCTCTCAGTGGTGAGAGTTGGTCTTTGTGCGTTTAACTTATGCCAGTGGCCATAGAAGACAGCCAGTTCACGTGATAAGGAATAAAATGATTGCCATGAGTCTCCATGGAGATTTATTTTAGTAAAGTCATGCAGTTCAGGTGTTTACTCCTGAATGGTAACTGGTAGTGGGTGTACTGACTCAGTGGAGAAATACTTTATAGGTCTTTGAAAAACACATAAGGAGTCGTATCAAAGGTAAGTTAGCCATTATATTATATGAATACTGTTGGAATGTTTTTATTTTCAAGATTTACCTACTTACAAAATAATATATTTCAGAAGATTTTTTAACCTTTTTGTAGCTCTAGTGGAGGGTGCATTGTTATAAGAAGGGTAAGGTAGATCTTATAATTGAAGTACACTGAAACCATTTATTACTTTAAATGGTGTGTGCTATGTTTTGTGTCTAGATGTCCCCACGAAACCTCATGCAGTCATAGGTGGGGCTTTTCAGAAGTGGCTTGATCTAAAGTATGTGATGCTGGGAATAAGTGTGTGATGCTGGTGTCAAGTCCATGTGATAACTAAATGAGTCCACTGATTGGTTTGGCGTAGTTCTGGGTGTGGATAATGGGAAGGCCCACCTTGGCTCTGAGTGCTATCTGCCCTCACTGTGTGTAGCTTGGATAGAATGTAAGGGACAGGAAAAAGGCTGCTGTGGTTGCTTGCTGCCTTCTGTCTTCTGCATGTCATAAAATATTTCTCCTCTGTGATGCCCCTCTGTCATGCTACTGTGCCTTAGAGCCAGCCAGCTACAAACTGAAACCTCTGCAAACTGTAAGCTAAATAAACCTTTCCTCCTTTAGCTTTGGATATTGGGTATTTTGTCTCAGCAATGAGAAAAATGACTAAGATTGTGTGTGTGTGTGTGTGTGTGTGTGTGTATGGGTGTGTGTGTGTGTATGTGTTAAACTCCTACAATCAAAGGTACAATCTAGCATATCTCAGGTATTGTAATTGTCAGAATTTTATTAGGATTGAATACGACCTTGATGTGATTTTAAAATATACATCAGTATAAAGGTGTAGCACATCTGTTCATGTCACATTTCAAATTTAGTTGAGTGATCCCCCAAATATTAAGATCAAGAAAAAAGAAAGATGCAAATAAGGTAGAAAAAGGACAAGGAAATGCATAACCTAGATTCTATGAGTGTTTTGATTCTTATATCTTTCGACTAAAATATGTTCTGGCTGTAAGATGTGCAACTAGTTGCTAGGTTTTTCATTTGAGTGTTGCATTTACATAGAGAAGCTGGCTTTCAAAATGCCAGCCAGCAGCCAACATGAATACGGAAGATTTCTTTAACTTGGTGACTGGTTTAGAAAAAAACTATCTTGAAGAGGCTGAAGGAAGGCACACATCAGACACTTGGGTCTGGAAACTCAGCCAGAACTTGGTCAGCTGTGATTGGTCTCATTATTAGCATACTTAGTTTTCAGTTCCTATTATAGGGCTTGCAAATGTGCTCTGAACATGAAGTCTGACCTCCATGGGCTAAATGGAAGATGTGCGGCTTGAAGTTTCAGATTATTTTACAGAATTACAGAAAAGAGAATATTCAGCAGGTTCTGGCTGCAAACTATATTATTTCTTTAGAGGTATAAAAGTGTCCATTATCCTGTTAATATTTGTGTTAAATGACTTCTGAGATTTTCTAGCTAAAAGTATTCATAGATTTTGTAATTGTCACAGAACCTGAGATAATCAGGTTATAAAGAAGAAAGGTTTATTTGGGCTCAGTGTTTTGTAGGTTCTGGTCCGTGATCAGGCAGATCCATAGCTTTTCGGTCTTTGGTGGGTTCTAGGTGGTAGTGGTGGGAAATATGTGGTGTAGCTATCTGAACACTGTGTGGCTTGGAAGCAAGTGATAAGGATAGAGTCTGGGTGCCCCCAACCTCCTTCAGCAGCAGGTCCCCAATGATCTATGGACCTGCACAAGGACCTGCCTCCTAAAGGTTCTGTCACCTCCCAACTGCTCCAATTGGGAGCCAATTTTTCAGCATGTAGGTTTTGGGGAGACATTGAAAATCCAGTCTATCCCCAAACCCAATTAATTATTGGATCTTTCTGCTGTGCTGCGGACAGATGAGACACTAGTAGGTGATCCTCTGTATTAAACTTACACATGAAAATACTTAGCCTCTTGTTCTCAAAACTCAAAAAGTAACAAATACTGGCAAGAATATGGAGAAAAAGGACTCATAAACTGCTGATTGGAATGTAAATTTGTACAGCAATTATGGAGAACAACATGGAGGTTAGTCATAACACTAAAAATCGACCTACCATATGATCCAACTATCCCACTTCTGGGCATATATTTAAAGAAAATTAAATCAGCATATCAAACAGAGACTTGCATATCCATGTTTATTATAGTAATACAATAGATAAGGTATTGAATTACCATCAAGGAGTGGATAAAGAAAACATGGTGTATACAAACAATGGAGTATTATTCAACCATAAAGAAGAATGAAATCTTGTCATTTGTAGCCAAATAAGTAGTGTTGGGGGGCACCATTTAAGTGAAATAAGCTAGATACAGAAAGTACCGCATGTTCTACCTTATATGTAGAGAGAAAAAAAATGACCTAAAAGTAGAATAGTGACTGCCTGAGATTGGGACAAATATATGTATGTGTGCGGGTGGAGTGGATGGGGGTGGGATGGGAAGAAAGGAAGTTGGATTTGATCAGTGTGTGATATGTGTATGCATGGGAATATTATATCCATTCCATTAATATGTACAATTAATACAGGTTAAAAATACTCAACCTCAATTTGAAAAGAACCCTGTTTTAGTAGATCTCACACTGTGTTAGTCTTGTGCGGAACATACTTGGGGAATATTATTTACATTAGGCAATTAGGAGCTGTTGAGGAATTTTTAAACCAGAAAGTGGCAAGATCAGCTATGCAGTGCTCAGGGCAGAAGAAAGAACTTAAGCATGGAGTTCAAACAGAAACCTTTGGAAATGGCATAGGTATGAGATGATAGAAACAACTAGGTCTGTAGTAATAAGGATAGGAAGAAGTGAACTGAGAAATAATGTCAGTCATCCGTGCACTGTTTGATGATGAGCCTGAGCCTAGGAAGAGGAACTCTTGACTTTGGGTTGGGTGACTGACTGGTTCGATTGTGATGCCACTGAAACTGGAATCTGGGCTGTTTCTTTTGATACCTGTGGGACTGACCCAGGGGACTTCAAGTCAGCAGAGTCCAGGCTCTGAATGAAGCCCTTAATCCAGCAGCTGTTGACCTTGATTTCTGGAAAGAAAATGACTGATTTCTCCCAAGGTCCTGAAATTGTTTTGTTTTGGACTGTGGAACTTTTGATGACTATAAACCATATTAATGTGCTGCGCCATAATAACGTTCTAACTCTATTCTGGGCCCTGTCCCCATCCATATATACCCGACTGTGCTGTATTTGGAACTGTAGAAGAAACTGTCTATATATTTGTATGTATTTCATTTCCTGTTTAGATTATCACATTTTTCCAGAGTCTCTCATATCGTTTAATTTTGGTAGATGAGTTTCTAGCCATTAATTTTGTAAGGCCAATGACTCGTGATAAAAAGCGTCTCCAGTCCAGTCAGTTTAGAGTAGCCACATGCTGCATCCCATTCTCAAAGCTTCACAGTGCGCAGTAGCCCACAGTAGTCTTGTGTGTTAATGTCACTCAGTATTCTGCAGTAAAAGCCAAATAAAAAAATTTAACCCCCAAAATCCCCACATTTGTTTCATCACAAGACTCAGGTTTTTCTTAAGGAACATTTGTTCTCTAGTTGAAGAATTAGTGTGCTGCAGATTGCTGTTGGGAAAGTGCTAGTTTAGTTGTTTACACCAAGTCTCATATGTGCTGAACATCATTTTAGTGTGTTAAACTGGGTGGATTTTGTGAGATCAGCCCCGCTCAGAAACTCTGATTCAATTGGTTCGTAGTGGGGTTTGGGATTTTGCATTTCTTGGCAAACAACCAGGAAAGTGATTCTCATGTAGGCCTTTAGGATATCTGGAGTTAAATTATTGAGTGTGTGCACAGCACTGCATTTGTTTCCTCTCCCCTAGATTGCTTGTGTTTGTCATGTTTGGATCAGTCAGCACTGTGAAGTAGGAATGGGTTTCTTATTCATGCCCACCTTGGCATAGCCTTGCCCTGCTTGCCCCAGACAGACACTCAATAAGTGGTTGCTGGAGTGAATTGAAATTCAATAATTTTAATTCCCCTATGGATCGAGAGGTATGTAGGGAACTGCTCAGAAATCACTGATACATATATTTGTATCAGTCTCCAGTCCAATCAGTTTAGAGTAGCCACATGCTGCATCCCTTTTTCAAAGCTTCACAGTGTGCAGTAGCCCAAGGGACAGACAGACAGACAGACAGACACACACACACCCATGCCCAGACTTTTGTATTTCTTTGCTTGAAAAAAATCAAAGTAAATTTAAAATGGGGAAGGGCAGCATAATTTTTAAAGAGCTGGAGTATGATAGGGAAACTCAGTCTTCTTCCTCTTTTTCAACTGGGCTGTAGTGATTGTGAACAAAATTGGTGATAGTGTAAATCCCCCTCCTCTCCTATACTGCTAGACTCCACTCTGTAGGATTCACTACTCTTCTCAGTTTGTTTTATACCATTAGCTTAATTGTAAAGATTCACAAACTGTACAGCTTGCTCATTTCCAATTCAATGATTTTACTGTGTTTAGGGTTGTATAACCATCACCACAACTTTAGAACATTTAAATCACCTCCCAAAAGAAAACTTACACTCGTTAGCAGTCACTTGACATTTTCCATTAATTTTCCCATCCTTGGGCTGTCTCTATCCCAATTCCTGGACAACCCAATCTCTGGAATCCCAATTCTGGATGTTTCATACAAGTAGAATCACACAGTATGTTTCTTTCTATAACTAACTTTTTTACTTAGCAGGCTGTTTTCAGATTCATTAATTTTGTAGCACATATCAGTACTTTGTTTCTGTAGTGCCAAGTAATATTCCATTTTATGATATACTACATTTTATTTATCTGTTCATCTATTGATGCACATTTGGATTGTTTCCACGTTTGGATCCTTACATATAATGCCGCCACAAATATTTGTGTACCATTTTTTATGAATATGTGAATCTTAACAGTTTCTTGACCAATGACTTTGAAATGTAAGTCAGTTTTAATAATTTGAGATACACTAAAGATGTGTCCAAAAACTCAAGATACTTTAGAATCCTACCCACTGACTTACGTGGCCATATCTTCGCTGTTTCCATGTAATCCTCATTTAGTTTCTGTGGCTGTTAAGGCCCAACTCGTGTTCCACTTCTTCCATGAAGCTTGTCTGGCTTTTCCATACCCTTCTCAATTCTCCTGTTGGCATGTACTCCACTAACCTGGACATTAACCACCAGCAGCCTTGCATAGGTTCCTCACTGTTCCAGGTGTCTGCGTCTTATCTCTGCAAGCGTAAGATGGTGGAGGGCAAGAATCAAGTCCTGACCCTCTTTTGTGCCCCCTTTCTCACACCTCCAAATATGTAATGGTGGAGAGATCAGTAAGAAGGTCATGTAGCGTAGGCCACCCAGTAAATTAATCCTGAATGAGTGAATGGAAACTGTAGCACTATAATATTATTGTGTAGGAAAATGGGACTGGTTTGTATCAATCAGTGAGGAAATGATGAGTCATGAATTAAACCAGGTGCAGCTGGGAAATGGTGAGGCCTGCACTTGAAGAGTTGCTGACTTGTCACAGAAAACACTGAAAGGCATTCTATTTAGAAATAATCCTGTCTGTATATCATATATTCTCTTCATTTCTTCTTACTTGTTCTCATTTGCAAGGACATGCTCAGGGGCATTGTCTTGAAAATAGGATCTTTGCAGCTTCCTCTCTTTTATTTCTGAACTCAGATTGTAATTTAGCAACTGTGTTATTATCAGAGCCATTATGTGTCTGTGATGGTTATATCCGAAATTTCAGTGACTCTGCAAACAAGGGTAGTTCTTTGAATAAGGCCCACACAAATGAGCCTACTCATATTAATTTCTGAAGCCACATGAGAACAAACAAAAAATTATAGAAAATCAGCAGAAAGGTATTATAATTTGAAAAAGAACAAAGATATTTGAGCTTTTCTGGCATTTGGCAATGAAATTTTCATCCATTTCTGTTATTTGGATATTTCCCTGTGGATAAGAGAATTAAATCATTTCTAGTTTGTTCTTTACGAGCTACTTATAAAGTTCCATGGAAGTAATTTTGCCTAAATAAAATTGTTCTATTAATTCATAGTCTTAAATTTTGTGAGATGTTGAAAAGAACTGAGGACCAGGGCAGTATCTACTGGGCACTCTTACACTAATTTAGAAATGGAGGCTCGCTGAAGGTTGTGGGGGCAGAGTATATATTATAGTGAAGTTGTGCTTGTCACTTCAGGACCACACCAAGTCCATGATCACAAGCAAAATAGAAGAGTAGTGGTATAGACGTTCAACAGGAAGATGTCCTTGAATTCCTAGGTTCATCATACTGAGGCAGTCAGCTGGATGAGTTCCTTAAGTTGTTACTGTGCAAATATAGTGACATATTAGTTCGACCAACAGATAGAATTTTGTTGTGGAGACATCTTAATCTTAAATATCTATTGGAGCCCTTTGTGCAGGACCAGTAAATCAGTCGAAATATTACCAATGAGTTGTTTATGGCTACTTTCTTTTCTGAGTGTCTAGATGCTATGGAGTTCTACTTCCAATACTGTGCTAAGGGTGGTAACTTTTATAACAGTAACAGTAATACAAGATATTCTTAGTGTGAAAGTGGTTAGAGATAAGTCAAGAGGAATAGATCTATATATACAGACAGCCAGGAGAAAGCATAGAATGATGGGATAAATTTTGGTATTTGTAAAAACAACAGATTCACAGTGCTTTTCATTTACTGTTTGGATTTGGAAATTTGTTTACCTCCCTGAATTGGATTCCTTATCAGTAAATTAGGGATGATAGTATCTTTGCATGGTAATCATGGTTATGTACTAAATCTAGTTAACTGATGTATAATGGTTCAATCATGTTTAGATATATCATTAATAATAACAGCTAAGGGAGATGAAGTCAGATTGAGGAGATTTGGTATGGAGTCTAAATATGCACAGGAAGAATTAGTAATCATTACAAAATTTGGAGGCATGGAGTTAGGCTGTACAAAATTTCATTAAAATAGTAATATTTAAGCCAGACTAGTGTAACTATCATAATAGTTACCATTTCTTTAGGGCCAAAATAGAAGTGCTCCACATGAATTCTTTCCCTCAGTTTTCACAATGACTTTGATTTAGATACTTTTATCATCCATTTTCTAGGCATTTGAAACTGTTAAGTCATTTATCTAAGGTCATACAGCTAGTAAATGATGGAGCCAAGATTTGAACCCTTGTCTGCGTCCAGAGCCTCTTCCTAAAACAGTAAAACAAGGGGTTAGGGTGGCTACAGTGGAGCACATAGCAAATCAAATAGAAAAACAGAACAACCAAAGAAGGAAGAAGCCAGGAATTGGCAGAGATAAGGACAGAGACTTTATGGTGTCAAGCTTGTCTGTGGACTAAAGTGTTTGGATTGATCCTGCAGGTGGGAAGGAGACACTGCCTCCCAATAGAGCTTCCTTTGCACAAAAAGAATCTTGGAAACATGGTGGTCTCACACTGCTGCATCCATTCGCTGTTTGAGTACGTGCTAGTGATGACAGAGCCTCTTAAAGTGCACTTTCTACATCAGGGCAGAATCTTCCATGTCAGCTACTGGTTGCAAATTTTCTTAAGTTTAGGATATTTCTAATATCTTGTCTAATATCCATTTTATTCCTTCTAAGCACGCTCTTAGCCCCTCTTTTCCACAGCCATTCAATTGTTTTTCTTTTTTTCACTCAGGTCTAAGCACTTGAAGACCATGTCAGCAAAACCAAAAGGCAAAGTCAGAGACTGTTTCTCATGCTTTTCACATTCCTTAAAATTTACCCCTATTTCCTAGTAATACAAATGTTTCAAATATTTTTGAATAAATATGGCAAGAGTTGAATCAACTACATCACTGAACATGCTTTCCTCTAGCTGATATTTTTCTCCTGTATCTTTTTATGAAAGAATCAGGGCATGGATTTAGATTCTGATGCAAGCTTCTGTCTCCTGGGGCAGTGCTTCAAAAAGGTCCTGGACTAGCTGCATCTGAGGTCCTTTCATTTGAACCTTTGAGAGTTCTAATGCAAATTATTAGCCATTTAAAATATATTACGAGCATATTTACATTTTCTTGTGTTTGCCTTTAAGTTCTGGGAGACAAGACCCATTTTTGCTTCCCTACCTGCAGAGGTGGGTGTGGTAAAGGGACAAGAGAGAGAGGACATCTGTCAGTAAGGGAGACATTCAGAGATCTCTTCCAGTCCATGCTTGCTTTTGTCTGTGTCTGTCTGTCTGTCTGTCTGTCTTAAAACTATCCAAAAACAGGTCTGAATTTTATAGAAACAATGACCTGGAATCCTTAATCACGTAGTCTGTGGCAGGATTGACATTTATATGCAGAGCCTTTTGGCCTATTTTGCAGTGCTGCTTTCTAAACCCTGTAAGGTCTCATTTAGTCCCTAGCTCTGTGTACCTTGGTAGTGTGTTGTGGCTCTATTTACTAGTTGAGATCTAAGAAAGCTCCTTCTCGAAGTCAGGAGGAGGGAGGTTTAACCAGGTCCCTTGTACACAGCACTCCAGCCTCCTCATTAGGCTTTTCTGTTAGGAAGAAACAGAAGCGCATCTGGCAGAAGCCATTAGCTGCAGTCTACATTTCTGAGCTCTCTTGATGGAGGTTTGCTGGGCCTGCCTCTGCAGTGGGACCTGAGCTCTGTTCCCATGCCTCCCTCTTGCCTGATACTCATCTGATCTGATGTATCTCATTTACCTGAACTGGTAGATTCCACCAAGAAGCAAACCAAAACCTGTTCTCACTGACCTCTCTCCTTTCAGCTGACTCCTGGCTCCTTTCAACTATCGGCATCCTTCAAGAGAGATTGAGAAATGTAGTTATCAGTGGCCAGTTCTTTAGGGTTTTCTTTGGTCAATGTCAGCCTATATAGCACGTTAGTCCTGAGGAGATTGATTAGAGGGAAAGAGTGTTGGAGAAAGAGGAAGGTGAAATTGAATGACTAGATTTTTAAAAACATTTAGAAATTGAGATGACATTCATATGCCATAAAATTTACCATTGTAAAATAAATAATTCATTGGCATTTAGCACATTCAAAATATGTAGCCACCACCTTTATCTAGCGCTTAAAGTATTTTTATCATTTAAACAAAATTCACTTATTAAGTAGTTTATTCCTCATCCATTCCTTATATCGTGGGTGACGACTACTCTGCTTTATGAGTCTGTAGAATTTCTTATTCTGGATAATTTTACGTAAAAGTGAGTTATATAATATGTGACATTTTGCATTTGACTTTCACTTGTTGTAATGTTTTTGTGGGTCACTCATGTTACCTCACAGATCATTACTTATTTTTTAATGACTGGCTGTAGTCATTTACATGAATGTACTACTTTCATTCATTGGTGGACATATGGGTTGTTTCTGTCTTTTGATTACTATGAGGAATGCTTCTTGGGAGCATTCATGGTCAAGTATTTTTTTGAATGCCTGTTTTCAGTGATTTGGGTGATATACTTAGGAGTAGAATGGCTGGGTTATATGGTAATTCTGTTAAGTTTCTGAGAGACTGCCAAAAGGTTTTTCACAGGGGCTGGGGATTTAGCTCAGTGGCATAAGCACCTGCCTTGCAAGCACGCGGTCGTGAGTTCAATCCCCGGTACTGATTAAAAAAAAAAAAAAAAGGAAAAAAAAAAGGGACCTATGACTGTCTCTATAGAACATCTGTGCATCTTGGGCCATAACTAAAATGCATTCTAGAGACCGATATTGAATAATAAAAATGAATGTAGGAACAGAGATTTTTCTTACATTTCTCTGGTCTGTCTCCTCCAGGATTAAATAATCTTTTTATTCATCTCTCTTGCACTCTGGCCTTGTCTCTTCCCTTCTTTCTTTGGAAGAGTTTATTCTAATGATAGTCTTTCAAACATCAAATCTGATTTTGCTAGTCCCTTACATGAAATCTTTCAGTGGTTCACAATGGCCTTCAGAATTCATTGCAGATCCTTTTCTTTGGTATGTCAGTACTGTGCCACATCATGGCCTTTTCTGAGACCTTTAGCCTTAGTTTTCCCCTTTCTCCCACAGCATCCACACACCTTAGCCACATCATGTACTTCAAGGTTCCCAAGCGGGCCATGACCTTTGCACAAGTGCCTTTGTTCATCTGTGGAGCTGTTACATTTCCTTCAGGGCTCAACTAAAGACTTCCTGCCAGGAACCTCCCAGGGTTTCCTAGTCTGAACTTTTAGTGTGAATCTGTATCTGTATCTGTATCTGTATCTGTATCTGTATCTGTATCTGTATCTGTATCTGCATCTGCATCTGTATCTCCATCTCCATCTCCATCTCCATCTCCATCTCCATCTCCATCTCTATTTCTATCTCTGTCATATGGGTATTGCACCCATGGATACACTACCACATTGACGCTGCCTCTGCAGTCGGGTTCACTTCTGAGGATCTCACTGAGTTACCCAGCCTGGCCTTCAACTTGCAGTCCTTTCGCTTCAGCCTCTCAAATAGCTGGAATTACAGGTATGTAACACACCGTGTATGGCAATACTTTTTATATATGGCAATGCATTTTGACTCTGTTTACTTTTCTGTACTTTTTAGTAGGCTCCATAAGGATAGGTAATTGCTCTATTTAGGTCACTGTGTACCACAAACACCTGGAGCTATTTGGCAAAAAGAAACTTCAAATAGGTATTGACTGAATGAATGCCAACCCTCAGGTTGGGATGGCATTTTTCATTTTGTTTTGGTGCTATCTGGAAGGTAATACATATCCAATAAATGTGGTTGAATAAAAGACAGGGAAGGGAAGAAGGGACAAAGTAGAAAGGAGTAGAGGAAGAGAGAGAAGATGGAGACAATGACAAAAGAGGAAAAAAGAAGCCAGTAGAGTCAAACAAAAATGTAAAAAGAGAGAGGAGAAAGGAGGTATGGAAATGAACAAAATCAGAGAAGGCAGGAAGTAGATGGGAATGATACAACGCTTCCAAAAAAGTACAGTTCCATTTATTCTACACCTCTCACACTTTGCATTAAATTGTGTGCTTGTGTATTACAAGGGTAGAGAGAGAAGCTGCAGGAGTGAAGACAGAAAGCTTTGGAATGAGTACCTCCCTGACCATGCCATTCCACTACCTGGTGCAGTCTGGCAAGGGACAGGCTGTCCCAGGAGTACAGGGTGCTTGGCAGGAATAGCTACTTCCATTATATTCATTGTTTTGGTCTGTTTTTAGGACCTCCAGGTCAGAGCATGTAAAAGACATTGAAGTGGAAGCAGCTGTCCTATGCCCTTTGGTTATATGGCACACATTATATAATTTGCACCTTTGCAAGCATCCACAAGAATCTACTAGGAATCCATGGCTTTCTGAATACAGCTAAACAGGAAAGACTCACTTTGGAAATGCTGACCTCAGGCTAGGAAGTTGTTTTAGATTCAGGTCTCTAAGAGAAGAATGACACTAGGTTCATTCCTAGTTTCTCATATAGGATGTTTTAAGCAACCAGTCCATATATGATAAATGCATGCATGAGACTGTCAACCATACCTGTGTTGCCTTGTGTGTGGCAAAAGCTGAAAGTCCAAGCAGGCTTCTAAGTGCATCATTGCCTCATGGAAACCTGAATTCCTCAGTAGAGCATCAGAATCCCCTCAGCTGCCTCCTGCAGTGTTAGCCAAGAAAAGTACAGAAATGGATCCACACACCTTGATTTGTCTTTTCTTTACTCTTAAAGCATACTGCTGCTTGTTTCTAAAAAGCAGGGACTAATGAGCCAGATATTTAATATTTTCATAACAACATGTAAAATCTGATTTCCTCTATCTCTCTGCTGGGCTTATGTTGGAGAAGGTGTCTACAAATGTGCTGAGTGGACTCAGAGAAGTGAGGGGTGCTGGCAGTGCCCACTTACATTAGAAGCCTCATTACTGGACCTGGAGGAACTCATGGTTTTTTGCAGTTCCAAGATATTTTTCCTTCTGAAGGATAGTCAGGTTTTGCAGAAGTTTTGGCAAGTGCATAGATGGTGTCAAGGCCTCTTGGGGCCCATTTCTATAGGTATTTAGTCTTTGTGTGATACAGAATTCCTGAAGCAGCAGTTCTCAAAGTGTGGTCCCCAGGCTAGTCTGCAGTACAGTTCTGTGGGAAGCTGGTTAGGAATGTAGTTTCTGCAACTCCATTCAGGTTAGACTAGGTCAGCAAGGAGCTCTATCTTTGATAAGTACCCCCAGTGATTCTAAAGTCCTAGAACTATAATCTTTCAGCTTTGCAGAGCAGCAGATCTTGGGGCAGGCAAGCCCCAGACACCTCTTGTTTACATGCCTAGGCAGCTTGTCCTGTGTTGTGTCACCTGGGTGGACTTCTGGTACATGGTGACATCACCAGCCACACAGCACCTGCTGCTAGCTGCAGAGAACTCTTCAGGAGATCTGATTTAATCCCTTCTGCTCAGCTGGGTTGCTTTTTCTGATGACTGTTCCTTTTTTTCACATTGGCCCAATACAGAATGTTTTTCATCCGGTGCCTCTCCTTGGGGGATTGGACTGAAATCAGATCTCAGGCTGTGAGCACATGTCACGCCAGGATTTGTGGCACAGGGCACCAGGATTTACTCAGATTTTGTTTATAAAGAGCTCACTACTGCCAGCGTCCTTCAGAGTCATAATCTCACTTCTTTAAGACTCTAAAGAAGACCTCAAAACTCTGGGAAAGGACTCTTCACCTAAGAAGGGCTTCTGATAAAATCATGAGAGAGAATAGCACATCTCTGGGATGTTGTTTCCTTCTTTCTTTCTCTTCTCCCTGTTTGGCATGTTAGCCCTCTGTCTGCATCACTGTGCTAGATTCCTAATTCCCTGCTGAAGCCCTCAGCTGGTCAGGACCCAGCTTAAAGCACTGATCTTTTTCTGACTACCCCTTGCCGAGCAGAACTTAGCTTCATTGTGGCCAAGGATCTCAGAGTTTTGCTAGCTCTGTTGTTGATATTCTTGTAAAGTATGAAAGAATGCTTATGTTTTTTAACTACTTCTAATTACATTTGTGTTTTAGTGACAACCTTCAGTAGAGTGAGTGTTGAAGGAATTTGAGGTCCTTAGCATGACCACATCTGGTTTTCCTGGGACTGTCCTGGGATATACCTCCAACCCAGACAAACCAGGGAGGCTGGATCACTGAAGACTCATTGGGGAACCATTTTATAATAATAACAACAATAATAATAGCTTAAACTGACATGGTACCTTGTGCCAGGGACTGTTTTGAATATCTGTCTATCTATCTACATGTCTATCTATATTCATTTGTTCTTCTCATAACCCTGTGGTGTATGTGCTGTCATTGTCATCATTTTGTAGATAGGCAAACAGATCCAGACATAGCTGCCCATGTTCATATAGGAGAGAAGGCTTTGTGGAATCCCTAGGTTAGCAGCTGGTGCCTGCTTGTATTACTGGGTCTTAAGCAAAAGGTAGTCTTGGGGTAAAATTGTCTTCCCAACCTGTTTATTTTCCATTATTAAGAGATATTTTTAGTGACTTTAAGCTTAGTGATAAAGCTGAGAAATCACTTTAAACAATGGTACCTTGGGGTACCTTCAGAAAATTACTTGGGGCTTGGAGTCTGAATTTACATGAGTAGAACTTCCAGTAAATATGGAACTTAGTCCCAGTGAGTGATTGAGACACTGGGTGAAGAGATTCAGCAGTGCTCAGGTTATTGACCGTGGAAAGACACAGGATATAAAATGGACCGGACCCATGATCTCCATAGCAGTTAGCTCAGGCTGCCATATCAAAATACTGTGGACCGAGATGGCTTAAATGAAATAAATTTATTTTCTCACAGTTCTTGGGGTTAAAAGTCCAAGATGAAGGCACCAGCAGGGCTGGCTCTTGGCAAGGCTTCTCTGTTTGGCTTGCAGATGGCACCTTCTCACCGTGTGCTCGTGTGGTATTTTTCTCTGCACAAGCACACACTCAGAGTTCTCTCTTCTCTTCCTCTTAGTGTAAACACTAATCCAACTGGCACTCCAAAATAGCTCTGTTATCTGTAGTTTTTGATCACTCTATCCATTTTTTTTTTGTTATACAGATCTGAGTTCCAGTTAGATAACATACACTCAACCCACAGTCTGAGCTCATTTAATCCCTTGGTGTACATACTTTTTCCCGTACATTGTAATGTCTTTTTTTTAAATTTTATTTTAAAGGGGATAAAATTAAACACAACACAACACAACAGAACAGGACATAAGAAAGCATAAATTTCAAAGCTAGACAACCAGAGATCTTCACTATCTTTCATATTGTCTGTTTTCTTCCAAATGGTTGTCCATATCTTTGCATATGGGGAGCTCATACTAAATAACATAGCCAATCTTTTCACAAGATGTGTAGTTCACTGGCTCCCACTTGCTAAGCAGGGGAGAGGGGGAGGGGGGACACGGGACGGGGGACAGGACAACATGAGATGTCTGATTCTCAGCCCGCGCACCAGAGAGGGGAGGAGTTCTTTCAACCGCATGGTGCAGGTCCCAAGGTGCCAGGGTCTCTCTCCTTTGGGCTGCCGAAAGTCTGCCACATTCACCTGGTATTTCTTTCTGATGAATTGACCATTACATTTCCAAAGTTCAGGGCAGCAGGCTGGTTGCTGGTTTGCTCAGCGCCCTAAGTTCCAACATGGCATGGATCTCAGGAAACACTGTTGCTTCTTGCTTCTTGCCCTGGGGTGGCTGTGGCTTGCCAGACCACAGTTACTTACCAGGGCGGCAGGCTGGTTGCTGGTTTGCTCAGTACCCTAAGTTCCAGCATCGCCCATAATGTCTTTAATGCTCATCTGTTTTTATTTATTATCTTGAGTGGTTCATTACTTTCTATTGCTGAGCAGTATTCATTTGTATAAATTTACCAGTTTATCCATTTATTTTTGATGGACCTCTGGGCAATTTCCAGATTTTGCTAATTTTGTATAAAATTTTATGGTTACTCTTATACAAGTTTATTGTGGACACAGGGCTAGATTATGGAATATATACATTTAATCTTTAAGAAAATAATTGGATTGTTTTATACTTTCATCAGAAGTATGAGTTTATTTGACATACATAGTCATTCTGAAAATTATCTTTAATGCAAAGAAATATCTTCTGGTTCATTTTATATATCATGATACATATACTTAGTTAACATTCATTTCTTAAAATTAGGTAAAAAGAACTATGGGTAATTATCAGTTTAAGGGTTGTATATAGATGTGTGTATTTTTTAGTGTAATAAAAATTTTCAATTTAAAAAAAAAGGCCCTCTTTATAAGCAGTTGCATTAGAAGTCAGGGCTTCAACATAAAATTCTACGGGAATCCAGTTCAGTCCTTAACAATCTGGAAGTCAGAACTTCCTAATGTAGGGCATGGTTCTGTACCTGGTTTGCTGAAAGCAATCCTATAAGTACTTTTTTTTTCTTGGTCTTTTTGGTACAGGGTTTTACTATGCAGTTTAGGCTGGCCTTGAACTCACTTTGTATGCCAGGCTGGCCTGAAACTTGCAGATATCCTCCTGCCTTAGCCTCTCAAGTACTGGGATTACAGGCATGCATGTGCCACCACACCCACTCTACAACTTCTTAAATTGGCAATTCTGTACAGTAATCTGATAATATTCAGCCATTAATTAAAGAATATGATGCAGTGCTAACTTAGGCCTTTCTTATTTATGGTTAGGTTCTCTAAGTCCTATTTCAGACTGTGGATTATTGTCATTGAGTGTATATTATGTAACTGGAATTTAGAGCTATATAACAAAGAAAATGGCTAGAGTGGTCAAGAACTTTATAGAGAACAGGTCTGTTTTGGAGTGCAAAACTTCGTGGCTCTTCTACAGTAAACGACTTATTTATTTATTGGTGATCTTGAGGCAGCAGACCCTCAATTATAAGGACAGGTGTTTAAGTACAATTGTTCTTCCTTCCTGGATCCTTGTGCTGTGGTTAGGATGTGATACTGGTGTGTCTCCCAGTGTTCGTGTGTTGGGGGCTTGGTCCTCAGTGTGGTAGTGTTTGGAGGTAGTGAACCTCTCAAAGTGGAGCCCAGTGGGATGTGATTGATGGTGTTGCCTTTGGCAGGGATTGAGGTAGTTCTGGTAGGAACTCCAGATTTGTTATCAGTAGAGGGTTGATATAAAAATAGCAGAATAGTCCTTCACGTGAACGCTCTCATCTTTATTTCAGTAAATTTCAAGTCTCTATCTCTGATGTAAAACCAGGCTATCACATCCAATTGCCTATCAAGTAATGCAGTATTTCCACCTGAGTATCTTATCACTTCAGTTCCAGGACCCTGAATAAGCTTACACTACAGTATTACTTTATCTCTTATAAGTAGCTGACGATTAAATTCTGACAACTTTTCTCATATTATGTATTATGCCACTTCCTTTTTCTTTCTGTTACTATTGACCCAGCCCAGTCCTTATTGTTTCAGAGCTGAGTTATTGTCACAGGCCCATTTCTGATTTCCTGGGTTCCAGTCCTTCCTTTTCTGTCAGTTTGTTTCTTCTAGACCTGTCTTCCCATATAACTTTTATTATATCTTTTTCATAATATCTACACTGTCTTTTTTCTCTTCAGTCAGACCTGAGGAACTCAAGACTAACTCTTGACCTCTCCTGGATTTCTTTACCTCTTTTTATGTATGAATATATTTTCCTATAGTTTGTGTACGTACTTTTAAAAAATTTCTCCATCTGTTTGAATTACAGAAACTAAGTACTGGAAAGTTCATTAGAAAGTCTAATCCTAAATCTGATAATCTGCATCCCACATAAACTTTCATTCATATCTCCAGTGATATGTAACTTATGAAAGCACACTTCTTCCTCAAATACAAGTAAAACTGAAGTTCATTGGACTTTCATTCTTCCAGTTTTTTAGTCTTCTAGACTTTACAAATTTGCACTTGGCTACAATGTGCTTTCTTCCCCAAATGATACTAAACACTTTCTTCAAATGACTCCCAAACACCCTTCACTTCCTGGGTTTTCTGTTTCAAAAGCTGTCCTGGTTGGCAGTGCCCCTTCCAACATTGGGTGCCTATTGGGGGATGTGATTCATATGAACGTTAAGTGAGTGTTTGTACTGTTTTGAAGATATAGCTGTAACGACTATATTTTGTAGTTTTTGTTTTGTTTTCCCAGAAATAAATTCATTTCATCTTGTCTAATCTGACCATCATTTCAGCCAGAAAAATTTGTTACAGATTTTCCATCTGTCATCCTGTGTGTGAGTGTGTGAGTGTTCTCTCCCAGTGCTCATGGTCAACCCTACATTGGATCATCAGTACCATTCATGTCTTCAAACTTTTTATCATGGCAATTTGGGCAGGACATATTTTGGAGCCAGCAGCATAGTGCTACATAGTATCCTCATGCATGCAGTTTGATACATTCATAGACATCCTGTAATTCTTCAGGTGCTTGGGAATCCATTTAACTGTCATGCCATGTACATTTCTCTATCTTGTGAGTAAGTGTTAAATGTCTCCTTGAATTCTAGATAGCAGTTCTTACAGTTGCATGATAAAAGCACTGAAACCAGATAGCATTCCTAGCTGTCTGTATCCACGCCACTTGAGGGCCACTTTCTTGCTGATTTTCGTTCTATCTATTGGTTTCTTTTTTGTGTGTTACAGTCATAATATTCTGAGAATAGGTCTTCCTCTTCTGAGTTACTATCACTTACCTTCTCTGCCTTAATTTCAGGCAGGAGTTTATAGTATGGTTCACAACTCAGCATGTTACCTTATGGTGCTCTGCGTTGTTTGAACAGTGCTTGGCATGTGTATGCCAAGGTGGAACTCATACTCAGGAGATGTCTGTTGTATGGCTGAAGTTTAGTCTTAACATCCACATTAGATTATTACCATTCACTTTTTGAGAGACACTAGTTTTACATACTTTTTTCATTTTCATATTAATGTGAAATGCATGTATTATAGAATTAAACAATTCACTGCTTATAGGTGTTTTAAACTCCTACACAATCCATAGCACAGAACTGGGCACCCAAGTTATTCAAACAGGCATTTCTTTTTTGTTAATTTTTATTTTTATTAGTACATATTTCCAGACAGAGTCATTGCATTCACCATGGGCAGTTGATACATGTACATAATGCATCTTAATTTTTTTTACATACCTGTCTGTCTCTTCCTTCTTTCCCCTCCATCTTTTGGTCTCCTTCCCTCTCAAACTATTTCCCTGTTTCCTGTCATCTGCCTTTTGTTTTGCTCTTTAACTTATTTATACTTTGAGTTTCTCAAGAGAAACCATGTAGTATTTAAGCTCATATGTCTGCTTTACTTCACCTAACATTTATGCTTTCAAGATGTATCATTTTCCTACAAATGTCTTGAATTTATCATTCTTTATGGCAGAGTAGTGCTCCATTGTATATAAGTACTATACCACAGTTTCTTCATCCTTTCATCTGTTCTTGGATATCAAGGCTGTTCTCCATTATGAATTGTGCAGTTATACATGGGCATGCATGTATCCCTGTAATATGATATCCTTTAGGAAACATACCTAGAAGGGACTAGCTGGGTTTAATGGAATTTCAAGTTTTAGTTCTTTGAGGAATCTCCATAACGATTTTATAGTGGTTGTACTAGTTTCAGTTCTCACCAACAAGGTAGAAGGGCTTTTTCCCCCTGCAGTCTCACCAGTATTTGTTAGTATTTAATTTCTAGATAATAGTCATTTTTTCTGGAGTAAGGTAGAATCTCAGTGTTGTTTTAATTTGCATTTCTCTAATGGCCAGAGATATTGGATACCTTTTCATGTTTTTGTTGGGCATTTTTACTTGTGAGAAGTATCTTTCAACTCATTTTTGATTGGGTATTTTATTTTTGAGGTGCTAATTTTCCTGAGTCTTTTTTAATGTACTGTAGATATTAGTACCAGCTATAGCTGGCAAGAAGCTTTTTCCCATTCTATAGGTTGTCTCTTCACTCTGTTGGTTGTTTACTGCTGTGCAGAAACTTTTTAATTTAATGCATTTTCATTGTTGATTGTTGATATTATTTCGTGTATAATTTGGGTTCTGTTTAGAAAGTTTTGCCTATGGCTGTGTCTTCAAGAAATTTATCAGTTTTATCTCCCAGAAGATTGCTTCTGTTTTAATATTTAGATCTTTGAGTCATTTTTATTTTAATTTAGTACATGTGGGTCTAGATTCCATCTTCTGCATGTGGATAGCTCGTTTTCCCTGCACCGTTTATTTACGAGGCTTTCTTTTCTCCAGCGTGTGTTTTTGGCCCCATTGTTAAAGATTAGGGAGCTGAAAATGCATGGCATTGTTTCTGCATTCTGTTCTGTATGTCTGTTTTGGTTCCAGTACCTTGCTGCCTTTTTGTTTATTGTTTGTTTGTTTTTGGTGCTGGGGATTGAACCCAGGGCCTTGTACATGTAAGGTAAGAACTCTACCACTGAGCCACATCCCCAGCCTATCATTGCTGCTTTTTACTGCTGTAGCTTTGTAGTAAATCTCGAAGTCTTGGATTGTGATACCTCCTGCCTTGTTCTTGTTGCCCTGATTTGCTTTTGCTCTTCTGTATATCTTCTGGTTCTGTGAGAATTTTAGCTTTGCTTTCTCTACTTCTTTGGGGAATGCTATTAATATTTTGATAGGGGTTCTGTTAAATCTGTTTTATCAGTTTTGGAACTACGTCCATTTTGACAATATTGGTTGTGCCTATCCAGGAACAGCGGATATGTATGCATTTTCTAATATACTCTTCAATACCCTTTTTCACAGTTTTATACTTTTCATTGTACAGGACATTTGCTTCTTTGGTTAATTAATTCCTATGTATTTAATTTTTCTTGATGGAATGGTATTATTTTCCTAATTTCTTCTCAGTGAGTTCATTATTGGGGTATAGAAATATAATTGATTTTTTTGTGTGTGTTCAGTTTATATCCTGCCACACTATAGAGTTTAGTTATGCTAAACTAAATTTTGAATCTTTTGAAAATTTTTTGAATCTTTTATGTAAAGGATCATACCATTTTCAGATAATAATCATTTGATTTCTTCCTTTCCTACACATATCCTTTCTATTTCTTTCTCTTGTTTGATTGCTGTGGCTAATGTTTTAAGTACTATATTGAATAGAATTCTGATAATGGACTTCTTTAGCTTGTTCCTGATTTTAGAGGGAAAGCTTTCATCTTTTCCCTATTTACCTATACTATGATGTTGGCGTTAGGTTTGTCATAAATGACTTTTATTAGATTAAGATATGGTCTTTCTATACCTTTTTTCATGTTTTTTTAAATCATGAAGGATATTGGATATTGACAGAGGCTTTCCTTTTTGTTGTGTCTATTGAGATGATCATGTGATTTTTGTCCTTGTTTCTGTTTTTGTGATGTTTTATCTTTAATTTGTGTATGTGGAACAATCCTTGCTTCCCTGGGATGAAGTCTACTTGGTCATGATCTATATCTTCTTGATAATTTGTTTCATTCTGTTTGCCAGCATCTTGTTGATGATTTTTGTATCTATGTTCACTAAACAGATTGACCTGTAGTTTTCTCTTTTACTTGGGTCCTTTGTTCTTTGAGTGAGGGCAGTGCTAGCTTCCAGGAGTAACTTTGGGAGTACTCCTTCCCTTTCAGTTTCATTGAAGAGTTTGAGGAATAACTGGCATTAACTCTTACCTGAAGTATGGTAGAATTCATCAATGAATCCTTCTGAAACTGAGCTTTTATTAATTGGTAGGTTTGTTATTACTGCTTCAGTTTTGTTGCTTATTATTAGATTTTTCTATTTTCTTGGTTCAGTTTTAGAAATTTATTGTCCTAGAGAAACAGATATAATACAGCATACACAAATATAGTTTACAGATTGGCTTATGTCAGCTGGCCACAGAGTCAGATGTGGCAGAGTACAAAAGGTCTGTCTGTGCACTGGGGATCCAAAGGGTCCCATTGAAGACCTGGAGCTCTATGGAGTGTCCTGTTAAAGTCCCTTTCAGGAGACTAAGGGGTCTGTGCCAGAAGGCTGAAGGGTTGATGCTGGAGTCTTAAAAGTCTGCTCTGAGGGCTGGGGATTTAGCTCAGTGGCATAAGCAGCTGCCTGGCAAGCACAAGGTCGCGAGTTTGATCCCCGGTACCGCCAAAAAAAAAAAAAAAAAGTCTGCTCTGAAAGCCAGGGGGCTATGTCCAAGGAGAAAGTGAAGACTAAACCTCCTCTGAAAGAAACAATCTTCCCCTCTTCGTTTTTCTTTTATAGCATTCTGGGGATAATCCTCCCTAGGGTAGGTTTTCCACACCCAGAACTATGCTGAGCCAATTTTGCTGGGCGTTATTTACTCAAACTGACACAGTCAACCAACCATCATACTCACATATCTAGGAATCTGTCCTTCTGGATTCTCAAATTTATTGGAATACAGATTTTAAAAGTAATTACTTATAATATGGATTTCAGTAGTATCTGTTGTGATTTTGCATTTTTTATTTCTAATTGTATTAATTTGAGTCTTTTTTTATAGAAGATTGGTGGAGGATTTGTCTATTTTACTTATTCTTTTGAAGAACCAACTCTTCATTGTTTCATTCTTTGTATTTTTTTAGTCTCAATTCCATTCATTATTTCTGTGTGATCTTTATAATTTTTTTCCTTTACTTAGCTTTGGATTTAGATTTTGTTTTTCTGGAATGTTATTAGGTTATTTATTATGTTAGCTCTGTTTTTCTTTCTTTCTTTTTTTTTTTTTTTTTTTTTTTTTGTACCAGGGATTGAACTCACAATCTTGTGTTTGCCAAGCAGGCGCTTATGCTACTGAGCTAAACCTCCAGCCCTAGATCTGTTTTTCTGCACAGCAATAAATTTCAGTCTTAGGATTACTTTTGTTGTGTTGAATAGTTTTTAAGATGTTTTATTGGCATTATTTCATTCTAGCAAGTGTTTGATTTCTTCCTTGATTTCTTCTATGGCTTACTGATTATTCAAGAGTGGTGTTTAATTTCCATGTGTTTGCATAATTTTTGTGGTTTCTTTTGCCATTGATTTCTGCACCATAATAATATGATAATTTGCATGATATAATTTAAATACTTTTGTATTTTCTTAAGCATGCATTATCAGTATGTGGTCCATTTTAGAGGAAGTTGCATGTGGTGCTTAGAAGAATATGCATTTTAATTTTGGGTGCAACACTCCATAAATATCTATTAAATCCATTTGTTGAAAGGTTTTGTTCAACTCTGATACTTCTTTGTCAAATTTTTTTGTCCAGTTGGTCTATTTGAGATAGTAGGATATGGAGGTTTTCTACTATAATTCTGTTGATGTTTATGTGATATTTTATGTTCTATAGTGTTTGTTTCATAAATTTGAATGTGCTGGTGTACAGTGGATATGTTTGTAATTGTTTCCTCCTGTTGAATTGTCCCCTTAACCAATATGAGTGACCTTTCTTGTTTTGCCTCAAGAAGGAAAGCTACTTATTTTTTGGCTCTCATTGCATGGAATGTTGTTTTTCCATCTGTGATTGTTAGTCTGTGAATTTCTTTTTGGATTAAAGGTGTTTAATTGAATATGCCATACTGTTGAGTTTTGTGTTATGATCCAATCTGCCAATTGGTATCTTTCGATTGGGGTGTTAAAATAATTCATGTTGACAGTTATTATCGAAAGGAATTGATTTATTTATGACATTGCGTTATTTTCCTGTTGCTGATCCCCTCCCCCCACTTCTTAACAGTTCACCCTACCTAGTATATTCATTCCATTAGACTTTTTGACATTGTTGGCTTTGATGTCTCTTTTTAGGATATCCTTGAGAATTTTTGCAGTGCCAGTTGGGTGGTCATGAATTTCTTAGTGTGTTCTTTAACATGGAAAGATCTTATTTCTCCATAAATTTTAAAAGATAGTTTTGCAAGATATGCCAATTTGGATTGGAAATTGTTTCTTTTAGGGCATAAACTCCTCTCTCTAAGCTCTCCTGGCCTTTAATGCTCATCTCCTTCTATAATTTTAATGTATTATCTTTGTAAGTAATTTATTTGTTTTTGTATAACAGCTTTTATTTTATTAAAAATAAAATAAATTTTATGAGTAAGAGCATTTAAAATAGTTATTACACCATGTATTGTTACAAGATTCTTTCTCTGTGTTGGACTTCTGAGGTTTTGACTGATGTATTGTGGAGAGATCCTTTTTATATCATAACTATTAGCATTCTGTATGCCTAATTTATTTTTTACTTTTTTATTTTAAAGAGAATAAAACAAAACACCACAGAACAAAGCAAATCAGAACAGAACAATGCAAGCAACACAGGACTTCACAACAAGACAACAGGATATCAACAGTGGCTACCATAATGTATCTTGTTTTCTTTAAATTAGTAGACTATACCTTCACACACAATAATATCAAACATAACAAAATAGTATAAAATCAATCAAAAGAATGAAAGTATTGGGCCGGGGATTTAGCTCAGTGGCTTAAGTGCCTGCCTGGCAAGCATGAGGTCGTGAGTTCAATCCCCGGTACCAAAAAAAAAAAAAAAAAAAAAAAAAAAAAAAAAAAAAAAAAAAAAAAAAAAAAAAAAAAAAAAAAAAAAGTGTTACAGGACTTCAAAACCAGGTAACAGGAAATGAACAATGGCTACTATCTCATTTTCTTCAAAAAAGTGTCTATACTATCACACATAATACAATTAAATAAAACACAACAGAATACAACCAATCAAAACAAAAGAATAAAAGCATGAAAGGACTTCAAGACAAGATGATAGTAAATCAGCAATGGCTACCATGGTATCTCGTTTTCTTCAAAATAGCTGTTGATATCATCACACGTAATAAAATCAAAACAAAACAAAACACAACAGAATAAAACCAATTAAACAACAAATTAAAGTATTATAAGACTTCAAAACAAGATAATAGGAAACCAATCATGATTACCATAATACATCACATTATGTTCAAAATAGCTGCCCATAGGGTCAGACAGAGTAAAATCTAACAAAACAAGGCAGAACAAAGGCAAATCTAACAAAATTGTGAAAACAATACGAGTTCAAGACAAGACAGTAATAAAGTAACAGTAGTTACCACCTTTCCCTGCCAGGTGTTTCTTCCCCTATCACTATTACAATAACTAATTTCCTTTTTGAATCCCATTAACTCCTTCTGCTTTTTTATACTAGGGTTCACTTGTATGAGTTCAGACTGTTTTGCCCATGAACATAATCTTCAGTTACATTCATTTACCTACAAGAACCTTGAGATTATTCTACTTTATAGTTGGGTAGCTTTCCATTGTATAAAAATACCATATCTTTCTTATTCGTTCTGCAGTTGATGGGCAAGTTACCCTTGATTTTTCTGATCTCCTGTCTCATGAAACAATTGTTTTCTCTCCTTTGAATTTCAATCTGTGACTTTCTTTTCCAGTTAAATGTGTTTCTTGTATACAACATATTGATGGATCTTGTTTCTTGATCCACTCTCCTTGTGTTTCTTTTTACCACCGAATTGAGGCCATCTACATCAATGGTTATAACCAGCATACATTGCTTTGTCTCTGCCATGCTATCCTCCTGCTGTTGGCCCTCTGCTTTTCCCATTCATTCAGTTGCCTGACTTGTTTGGTAGTTCTCCTCTGCTGCTGTTCCTGGAACCATAGTCATCTTTATCTCTCTCTAGAACATCCTTTAGCACTCTCTGTAGTGTTGATTTGGTGGTCATGAATTCTTTCAGTTGTTCTTTATCATGGAAGAATCTTACTTTTCCATCAATTTTGAAAGATAGTTTTGCAGGGTAGATCAGTCTGGGTTGGAAGTTGTTTTCTTTCAGGATTTGAAACACTTCGCTCCAAACTCTTCTTGACTTGATGGTTTGTGTTGACAAGTCTGCTGTGATTCTGATTGGTTTTCCTTTATAGATGATCTGTGTTGTTTCTCCAACAGCTTTTAATATTCTGTTCTTGTGCTGAATTTCTGGGATCTTGATTATGATATGTCTGGATGTAGATTTACTTTGGTTATGGCTAGTTGGAGTTTTGTATGCCTCACTTATCTTTATGCTGGATCCTTGTCCCATGTTTGGGAAGTTTTCTGCTGTTACTTCTGTAATGAAGTAACAGTTTTAATTTCATCTGTGTTGATCCTTGCTTCTTCACTGACACGTGTCACTCTTAGATTATGCTTCTTTGCATCATCTTGCAGCTGTTGAATTATTTCCTGATTCCTTGTTATTTTTAAGACATCTTTCCTTTCATAATCACTAGCTGCAATCCTATCTTCAAGGCGTGAAAGTCTATCTTCAGTCTCTTTCAAGCTGTTTTGCCAGTTTTTGATTGACTTTTTAATTTCCTGGATTTCTCATGGAATCTGTTTCATGCATTGTATTCCTCTCAATATTGTTCATTCAAGGTTTCCATCATTTTCCTGTGCTACTCTTTTTTTTAAAATCTACATCTTCTTTAGATATGCTGAGCAATTCTTTCATTATGTTTGTGATTTCTTCTTTTACCTGAGACATTATTTCTGATTTAATTGCTTTTACAGTCTCATGAAGTTGTTTCTTTACTTCATTTGCTATCCTCTCAGAGATTTCAGGTGTATGACTTCCATTTTTTTCCATGACTGTATCTCCCAGACTTTTCCTGTGTGGGCTGGAGATCTGAGATTGCCTTTTACTCCTTTGCCTTGACATTGTCTTGGGTTCCTTCCAACAAGCTGGTTGTGCAACCGCAGACACTTCCCACTTTGGCTGCCCCTCCATGGTGTAGAGGAATGGGACAGGCACCTGGGTTCCTCTGACTCCAGATTTACATGGATGTAGCAGGGTGTGGGGAGGGCTTCTCCAGAACTGTGCCGTTACACTGGGGCTTCCCCAATGACCAGGTCTGCATGGAGGTGGGGCTGCTTCTCTCAGCCTGTGTGTCTACACTGAGACCCCCATGATGGTGACAGGCACACAGGAGTGTGTTTGTTTGATTCTCCTGGCGGGAGATGGCTGCCCAAAGGAACCAAGGGCCTCCAGTGGTTTTCTACAGGTGCATGGGGCTTACCTGGCTGTGTGTCCCTGTTCCTGCTGGCTGCCCACAGGAAAGAGCCTTCTGGAGGTTGTAACTGACAGGTGGAGTTAGATCTGCTGGCTCTCTCTGCCCAGGCTGGTGGCCCGCAGGAAGGAGCCTTTTGGTGGCGGTGTCCAGTAGGCAGAGGCAGATCTCTCTGGTTCTCTCTGCTTGTGCTGGCTGCCTGCCTGAAGCCTTCCAGTGGTAGCAGCCGGCAGGTGGAGGCGGAGCTGTCCAGTTCTTTCTGCCCATGCTGTATGCCTAATTTATGTGTAGGTTTAATTTCTTTCCTATATTTGGAAAGTTTTTTGCTATTATTTCTGTAAACAGATTTTAAAAACCATTTGTGCATTTTGATTTTTCACTAATTCTAATTCATCTTAATTTAGTCTTCTTTGTATCATCTAGCAGCTGTTGGATCATTTTTCATGTTCTTTTGTTTTTAAAGTATCTGTGGATACTATATATGGTCACCTGCATCAGACCTACTGTCTTGGTTACTTTTCTATCTTTGCTGAGACTGCTTGATCCCCAAAATGAAGGAAGGAAAGGTTTATGTAGCTTGCAGTTTGTGCACATTTCAGTCCGTACTCAGCTGGCTCCAAAGCAGGGTGGTGTGGCTAAGGAGCAGTTGTTCATGGAAGCCACATGTGACAAGAGCAAAAGAGCAAAAGGGAGAAAAGCTTCCTTACCTCCCTTATATTGTTGCTGGCTTGGATAGCCAGCAACAAGCCAATCACAAATGCTAGACTGAGCCGCCTTCAAAAGGCCTGTCCCCTTTGACTGCATGAGGCTTTGGGGGGACATTTAAACACAAACCATAACACCTATCTTCTAGTTCTGACAATCTGTCCTCACACTGGTCACTTCTGCTACCCATACTCGCAATAGTTTTTTCTTTCTTTCTTTCTTTCTTTCTTTCTTTCTTTCTTTCTTTTTTGAGACAGTATATCATTATGTAGTCTAGTGTGGTCTTGAATTCATTGTTGGGTCTAAGCTGGCCTCAAACTCATGGCAATCCTCCTGCTTCAGCCTCTTGAGTTCTGGGATTTCAGGCTTGTACCACCATGTCTGTCTATCAATAGGACTTTTTATGTGTTGGATTTCTTTTTGGTACCTTTTCATGGCCTGTAATTCTTTATTACACTGAACATTTATGTTTCATATTGTTTGATTTACTTCAGCTAGCTTTTTATTAGTATCTTTTGTAAGTTCACTGGTCATTTTATTTATTAACTCTATTATTTGTTTGTTATTTTTGAGCTGGCTAGACATCTTTTTTTTTATCATTTCATATAATTCAGCTGTTTGGCTTTTGATTTCCTCCCTATTGATGCCCCATGGGTCAGCTTTGCAGGAGATTGGGGTTTTTGGAGGCATTTTGTTGCATTGTCTTCTCATCTCTCTCTTTTTTGTGCTGAAATTCGCAGCATATTGATAGTAGAAAGACTTCGTTGCTGATATGGAGGGCTCTTTAGTTAGTGTCTGCTTTTCAGTAATGAACTCTGGGCATGGATAACTATAGGCCTTTACTTCTGTCCCAAGTTTGGACTGGCTCTGTTAACTTGGGAAGGGAGGGTGCAGTGTAATTGGCCCAGCACCTAGTTCTTTGGGAATGAACCCACTGTGTTGATGACACAGATATAAACCAGATACTGATATATACTAAAAAAGAATTGATAGTAACAACTATGCCACCATTGGAATAGCATCAGCAACAGTAGTGAGTCAAAGAGGGGTTCCATGATGACTTACCATACAAACCAATAAAAGTTACCACTGTACCACCCTTTACCACAGAAAATAGGCATATTATTATAATACAGACAAAAAGATCAAATATTGGAACACAGTACTAAATGCAGTGACTATACCACCATTAACATTAGAAAACAATTCAACAATAGTAGCATAAAATTAACTAAGTATCTGAAGATTAGTAAAGTTTAATAATAATACTAGTAAATATGGAAGGGTGAGGGATGGAAGAATGAAAGAAAATTTGAATAATAAAGAAAAAGAAAGTAAGGAAAAAGAGAGACAAATAAGATTTAATAGAATAGAAAAATTAATAGAATTAGATAAAAGTAACAAAAAAGAACAAAGCAAAATAAAATCAAGAGAAAAAAATAAAATAATAAAAAAGAGCCCAAAACAAACAAATAAGACTAACAAAGAAGAAGAAGAAAAGAGGAGGAGGAGGAGGAGGAGGAAGAAAGGAGTCCAAAAAGAATTTTTTAATGTTTTTAAATGTGTGACTTTTTTCCAGGGTCTTCAGAACTACACAAACTATGGGGGAGGATTGGGAGTCATTCTTAAGACCTGTTTTGTTTCTGCACTCATGTTTTTGTGTATGAATACTGCATCCTGCCCACCTTACACTGGTTGTGGTCAGTTCATGGTTTCTACCCTACAGCTATAGTCACTCTGGACCTCCCAGTTTCTGATCTCCTTTGTGTGTCTCCTTTGTGTCTCATGACTTTGTTCACCTATCTTTACAGCCTGTGGGTTTGTGAGATACATCCTCCCTGCTCCAGAGACCCCTCTATCCATATACCTCTGGTTTTGGCATCTGTCCAAGGCAAGGTATACCCCTGATTACATTGGTAGATGGGTAAAGTAAACAGATCACTGAGTTCTGTGCTATATATAGGCTGTGGGGGAGGGGTTCATGCAGCTCATTGGACTTAAATGTCAGCACTTTCAGATCCAGCCCCTTCTGGAAGCTACACAGTGCCATTCTGGCTTCTCTCCGTAGAGAGCAAGGCCCTGTGTCCTTCCCATCCTGAGTTTAAACTTCTCAGGGGTGTCTATGTCTAGCCCACACCTTCTCTATGACTTATCTCTTGTGACCATCTCTTACTCCGTCACTTTAACACTAGAAATCCTGATGTGTACTTGTTCTTGTTCTATAACTCAGTCTTAAATAATTAACTCTTCCCCAAATGGCTTCTGATTAACCATATCAAATATGGCAGGTGCTGAACTGATTTATGTTCTACCTCTAGGCTGCTGTGCAGGAGTCACTTTCAGGGTAAAATCCCACACTGATTTTGCTGTTCATAATTACATGAATTTTTCTTAGGTCTGGTGCTGCTGGCCTGATCATACTTTAATCCTAGAGCCAGTGATCCTCTCCGGGCTTACCTTGGTTCAACTCTCCCTAGTTGCTAAGATCAGCTTTCCACCAGCTTCATTATTTTTTTCTGCACTTATTTTTTTGTGTCTGCTCCCTCTAGATTCCTGTAAATCTTTTTTTTTTTTTTTCTCTTTACCAAGTTGTTGTTTTCTGAGTATGTCAATTTTACATCCTGGAAAAGCTGTATTTTCCTGCCAGTCTCTACTCCACCATTTTAAATCTCTTTGAAATCTCTTTTTAACACTTTCTGAAACTTCCAGGAATCTCTGTGAATTTTACTTTAATGGCCAATTTTGTATAAAATATCTCTGTTTGCTAAATTAATTATTATCATTTGAGATTCTGTGGTTGCTAGTGTCAGAAGCTGACTGGAAACTACTACAAGGTTATGGGACAGAATAAAATCAAAAGAAAAGAAGATGTATTAGCTCAAATAGGCATTTTTTAAAGCAATGACTTAAAGTGCTAATCTACTGGTTTGTGCCATAAGCATGCTGTGACTAATGACTAATTACTTAAATCCTCTGAAACAGATTTATAAACATTGTGCTTTTATTTTTGGAAACTCTTAAGTTTTGGACTGAAAGAAGCCATATTCTCAAAGTAGTATACTCTTCCATGCTATTGTTTAAGAGACAGAGAGTCCTGGGTGAGCAAGTAGGACTTAGAAAATGGATTTCCATTTAGCACCGTCAAGGAGATTTTTGAAGTGAACCAAGCTAGACCAGGAGTGATTTGGACAAGACAGATGTCTTCCTAGTCCACTTTGACTACCTAAAAGGAATGTTAACACTGTGATAACAATAATAAAACAATATATTCACATATCTTTCTTCCAGTATCTTTTATAATTCTGCTACCATTAGACAAAGGCATTTAATCTCTACTTTAGACAGTTAGTACCACATAAGTGTTCCTTGTATTTATTAATGTTTTATAGTTGACTAAAAATCTTGTATAGTCAGCTTTGCATGACTATAGCAAAATACCTGGGATAATGTATTAGGAAAAAAGATTTATTTTGGCCCAAGATTTTGGTCCATGGTTGATTGGTACCATTGCTTTGAGCCTGTGTTGACACATCATGGCAAGTTTACAGGCAGAGGCAACTCGTTCATCTGATAGTCAGAACAAGGGAGAGGAAGAGACTTATATCCTACAGTCCCCTTTTAAGGCACACCCTCAGTGATTCAAAACATCATGAGGCACCTTTTCTCAAAGGTTTCTACCACTGTTAAGTAGCATCAGACTTAGAGCCAAACCCTGAATACATGGGCATTTGAGGAGATAGTCCAGATCTAAATTCTAACAGATTTCCCCACTAGGATTTAGTGAGTCATGGACTGCTAGTGTTAACTGCATTTTACACATGAAGCCTTAAGCCCAGTTATGATAAGTATCTTACCCAAAGCTCAACAGTTTGTAAATGTTGAGCCTGAAACTAAAAACTCAAGGCTGTTGTTAAGAAGTGTTTTAACATCCTAAAGAAACTCCCAGCACTTACATTAACCTGGTCTTAAGTGGTCACTGCTCAGTGGTCTGACATGCTACTCTAGAATCTCTTTTTTTTTTTATTTTAAGGAGCAATTTTATTTTTATTTTTTAAATAATTTTATTTAAAGAGAAAAAAACAAAACAAAACATAATAAAGGGTAGCCACAATACAGTATTCCAAGGAAAAAAGGAAAAGAACAACAACAAAAAAAACCTAAGAAATTACTGCTTGACAAATTACATACTGACTTCTTGGAAATAGTTGTTCAATTTACAAAGTTAAAACATGTAAAGTAGACATTCAAACAGTGAGACTGTTAACAGTTCTGCTCCACGATCTGACAAAAACAGCAATATGGTTATCCATCTTACCCATGCAAATATACATGCAATTATATCAAAAGGGTAAAATTAAACACAACAAAACAGAGCAAAGTGGATCACAAGAAAGCAATGTAAGAAACAAAAATTTCAAAACTAGACAATCGGAGATATTCACTCTCTATCATATTGACTCTTGTTTTCTTCCAAATAGTTGTCCATATTGTCACATACAGGGAATTCACATGAAACAACCTAGTATGGAATTGATCTGAGCAGGATGAGGAGGGCATTTCAGGTCTTCAAGACCAGACATTAGGGAAACCAAGAATGGCTGTCATAGTGTCTCTCATTCTCCTCAAAACAGCTGTCCATACCTTAATGTGTGTTGAACTTAA